>VXAX01002144.1:43466-92491 GCA_013399835.1 Leptocoma aspasia | reverse complement strand
TTTTTTTTTTTTTTTGTGCCTGGTCACTAGATGAGTATGGAGAATGCTCTATCCCTTGGACCTTCGAGTCTTAGAATCTTCGAGAGAAATATGAGAAATCATGAACCATTTATAAGAAACATTTTAAACAATATCCTTTCAATATGCAACAATTAACTTAGTTCAACTTCAGCAACAATTGCAATTAATAATCAAACAACAACTATTAACAGAATCTCCAATTCTTCATCTCAGATTACTTCTTCAGGAATCATGTTAAGTCCCCCTTTCATTTTTCCTTGGATTTCCTTCAAAGAGTTAGTTTCAAGTCAGTCTGATTAGCTACTGTCCATTCTGTAGGAGCTGGAACCAGACCTTTTACTCTGGTAGCATGTGTCCATCCTTTCTCTTGTGTTCTTACTGCAGTCTCTGTAGTTAGCAACACCTGGAAATGTCCCTCCCATCAGAGAACCAATGGTTGTTCATTCCATACTTTAATCAGGACCCAATCTCCCAGTTGAAATGGGTGAATTTTGAAGTCAATTGGAGTGCTCTGTGGTAGATATCCCTTTTCTCTTAACTTTTCTAGTGTGTTTGCAAAAGTACATACATATTTTTTTACGTTCAATTCACCTTCCTCATAGATTCCAATATGATCTGAAGCCATTTAAAAAGGCAGCCCAAACATCATTTCATATGGGGAGAGTCCCATATCTGCTCTAGGTCTTGTTCGGATTCTCATCAATGCCAATGGGAGACATTTTCACCAATTCATCTTTTTTTCTCCTACTAACTTTGTAAGGGTTGTTTTCAGGGTCTGGTTCATTCTCTGCACTTTCCCCAAGCTCTGAGGCTGCCATGGGGTGTGGAGCTTCCAGGTAATTTTTAGAACATCAATTACTTTATGTAATATTCTTGCTGTAAAATGTGGTCCCCTATCTGAATCTATGGTATTAACAATTCCATACCTCGGTATGACTTGTTTGAGTAGTACTTTACTAATCATGCCTGCTGTTTCTCTCACAGTTGGAAATGCTTCCACCCAGTGAGTTAAATGGTCTACAATGACCAATAGATATTTAAATCTTTGGACTGGAGGACGTTCCATAAAATCAATTTGGATATTCTGGAAAGGCCTCCGGGCTAACTCTCTTCCTCCTGGTAGTGCCTTTCTCATCACCTTTTTATTTACTTTCTGACAGATCATACACCCCTTTGTGACTGTACGGGCAATCTCAGAGACCCCAAGCACTTGTCTCCCATCCAGCAATCTCCATTCCCCTTTTTCAGTCTTAATCCCTCCTATTTTCTGTAATTCTTTTTCCTCATGTTCACTAAAGACTGGGACTCCCTCATTATCCTTCTTCTTATGCTCTATCAAATGTAAAACCCTCTCTTCGTCTTCCACTGCTGCCTTCTTCGCCACCTGGTCAGCTAGGTTGTTTCCTTGTACTTCTGCCGATGTTCCATTTTGATGGGCTTTTACATGGACTACAGCTATTTCTAATGGGTCTTTCAGAGCCTCTAACACTTCCTTTTGAGTTTACAAATCCTCTTTTCTCTCAAATTTTACCAAATGTATGCACAACCTCTTATGCATATTTTGAGTCTGTATAAATAGTTCCCTTTTTATATTTCAGCCACTGTAACCCTTTTAACAGGGCATCTGTTTCACAACATTGAGCAGACCATCTGGCTGGAAGGCTTCCCTTTTCAACCACCATCATGTTCTTCCCATCTACCACTGCGTATCCTGACACTCTCTTCCCGTCTACTACTCGAGATGACCTGTCTACAAACAGCAACTGTCCCTCTGGTAAGGGTTGGTCATATAAATCTGGCCTACTTTTGTTTGTAACTCAATTATTTCCAGACAGTCATGTTCTAAACCCTCTTCAGGTTCCTTATACAGGAAGTGAGCTGGATTCTGGGTCTTAGTAATGGCTAGCTCTAGGTTATCAACATTAGTTAGCATGAGTTCATATTTTAGCAATCTGCTGTCTGTAATCCACTGGCTAGCCTTTTTGCTTGGGATGGTCTTCAGATCATGAGGCGTATAAACTTTTGTCTTTCTACCAAAAGTTAATTTGAATGCATCCTCGGCTAGGGTTACTGGAACGGCTATGGACTGCAGGCAGGTCGGCCAGCCTCTGGCTACCAGATCTAACAATTTTGATAAAAAGGCAATTGGCTTTCATGCTTCACACCATCTCTGAGTGAGAACTCCATATGCAATCCCCTCCTCAACATTAACAAACAACTTGAAGGGTTTTTCTAAATCGGGTAAACTTAAGACTGGGGCATTTATTAACCTTTCTTTTAACTTCTTTAACTGTCTCTCTCTTCTTCGTCCCAACTGAAAGGTTCTTCTCCTACTAATTTATTATACAGGAACATCACTAATTTGGTACGCTCATCTACCCAAAATTTACAGTATCCAATAAATCCTAACTATTTTCTTGTATCTCTTTTTGTTTTCGGTGCCAGTAATGAGAGTATCCCTATCATTCGCTCTGCATCTAATTTCTTTTACCCACACCCAATTAAATGGCCTAAATATTTCACTTCTGATTCCACAAACTGTAATTTCTTCTTTGACACTTTTAAACCTTTCTCTCTTAGAAAATTTAGTAGCCTTACAGTTGTTTCTTGTACTTTTTCTCTCTGTTCACCGGACACCAACAGTTCATCCACATACTGCAAAATTGGGGTACCTTCAGTGAGATGGAACTGGTTTAATAACTCTTCAAGGGCTTCCCAAACAGACTGGGGAATTCAGTGAACCCTTGTGGCAGGCGAGTCCACCTAAGTTGTTGCTTCCTCCCCATACTGTCATTTTCTCATTCAAAGGCAAACCAATCTCTGCTTTCTTCTGCTAGGGGACAGGACCAAAATGCATCTTTCAAATCAATCACACTAAGCCATGCATGCTTTGCTGGTATCTTACTTAATAAAGTGTACGGATTTGCCACCACTGGGTATCTTGCTATAGTTCATTTGTTGACTTCTTTAAGGTCCTGGACTAGCCTATAACTACCATCTGGCTTTATACAGGCAATATCGGAGTGTTCTGTGGTGACATGCAGGGTTCTAGGATTTATCTTGTATTAATCCTTCTATCACCGGTGTTAATCCCCGCTTTCCCTCTACTGAAATAGGGTACTGCCTTATCCTGATTGGAGAAATTCCTGATTTCATCTTTATCTCTATTGGGGTTATCTCTAATAGGCCTCGACCTCCTGCTTCTGCCCATACACTTTGATTTATCTCCTCCTCATCCTCTGAGGTCAACCACATCAACTTTGCCACCATCTGTCCTCTTTCTGGTACTACTCCTACCCCCTTGCACTTGCACTTGCAAGTGCACATCTTGCAGATCCCGGCCTAATAGGTTACAATCCAGTTTGGGTATATATAGCATGTCTACTCTTGCCTCTCTGGAATTTCCTTTTATAACCATCCCTTCTATGACTGGCGCCTCAAAGGGCTTACCACCAGCACCTTTAACTTTATGTTTGTTTTTACTTAACTCACTACTATTAGGGTGTGCCCAATAAACCCAGATGGAGGTTTGCCCAGACTTTCCCTGTATCGAGATGCTGGCCAAGTGACTGCTGCTGAGGGGTTTGTCCTCAGAGGAACCACAGCTAGCTGAGTGCAGCAGTCTGCTCAGGCAGCCATGTGGGGACAAGTCCAGGCTTGTCTTGGGCCCCAGGAGTGCAGAGAGATGGAGCTGCCCCTTTTCAGGGGGTCTGCACCTCAGGTTACCTCAGTTGAGACTTCTAGAGTAGGGTGAAGAAGGAGCTAGATCTAGGGAGAGGTTTTTCAGTCTTTATTCCAGTTCCATTCAATAGTTGTTCACAGCCTCTTCCCCCTGGATGTCCTGGTGGCTATGCAGATTACTCTGTTCTGACTCCCTAGATGACTCTCTGTGATGTCTCTCCCGACCATGTGGTCACCTAGCATTTTATATTGGGGGAAGGGGCTTGGGAAGGAACAGGTAACCANCCCGGGGTGGGGGGGGGGGGGGACAGGATTTTGGGAATATATAAAAGCACATTACAACACACTACCTTCCTGAACTTTTAGAACACATGATCTATCTGCCCCCAGTGTCAACTAAAAACTCAAATTCTTCCCCCTACGGTCCTACTTCCAAAATTATCAAGGGCTCTATTTCTTTATGGTATGCTCTACCCAGAGGGTAGAGTCCCTGACACGCCTAATCTTCTGCCTCTCCAATTTCAATCTCCTTAAACAATTTCTTATACCTTCTCCATTTTGGACTCTCTCTCTTGTAGTGTCCTACTTCTCCACAATGGTAACATTCCCCATCAAAGAACTCTTCAGGAACCCTCCAGGGTCTCTTTCCTCTCTCATCCTCTTCCCTCCTCGATCCCACTTTCTTCTCATTCTTACTTTCCTGTGCTACTGCCACCATTATCCTTGCTTTTGACTTCATTTTCTCTTCTTCTTTCCTCAAATTCACCTTCTGTGCTTCCCTTAACAACTCATTTAACCCCTTTTAAGGGGTCCAGTCTTCCATCTTTTCTAACTTTCTTCAAATGTCATTCTATGATCTGGTTACGAACTGTACCTTTACCAACACCTGTCCTTCCGGACTCTCAGGATCTACACTAGAATGTAACTGGAAGTTTCTTTTTAGCCTCGCTAGCCAAGCACTTGGGGTTTCATCTTTTCCTTGCTGGCTATCAAAGACCAGCTTGGCATTGCTGCTCCGGGGCACCGCCTCTCTGATCCCTTTTATAACTATGGCCCGGTAATCTTTCATATTCCTCCAGCCTAACTCATCATTAGGGTCCCAATTAGGTTGGTTTAGAGGCATTTTCTCTTCTCCTGGGGGGCCTGGCCTATTTTACCTCTCCCAGATCTTCATTCCAGCAGACCGTATTAATTGCACCTCCTCGGGAGCAAAGAGTATCCCCAAGATCGAGTTCAGCTCTTCCCAAGTATATATGCTTGGGCCCAAGAATTGGTCAAGTTGGCTGGCGATTCCCCCAGGATCTTCCAACAAACACTTAATTTCCTTTTTAAAATTTCTCACCTCTGAGGCTGCCAAGGGAGCATTCACAAACCCTATTCTTCCCCTGGTGCCTCCCATGGGAACCTCCCTCACTGGCAACAAACTTTCTACTTTTTCCTCCCTCTGAGTATTCTTGCTTGCCTGATACCTAGTATTATAGTTGTGACTTCCTTTAGTAACTTTAGCTATATCTTCCTGGTCTACAGCTGTCATACACTCACAAGAATGGTTTTCTGCACTTTGGGTACCTTCACTTACACGCCTTTCTTCTATTAATACTTGGGGTGTTGGGGTTTTACTGGAGGAGGGAAGTTGAGGTAGAAGAGGTGCTGGGGGGTAATAGGGAAGGGGAATTGGGGGATAGAGGGGAAGGGATTGGGGTATGGGAGGAGGGGGAGGAGGTTGAGGTGCAAGGGGAACAGGGGGTTCCGGATGAGGGAGTGCAGGAGAACCGGGTCAAACTACTGGAGGGATAGGAGGTGAAGGGGGTGGAAGACAGTCTAAAGGATCCCACTTCCTCTTCGATTCTGTGTCTATTCCACTATTTTCTTTAGAGACTTTGTACACTCTAGCTTTGTTATCTCCAATTTCACCCTTCAACCAACAAGCTGTATACTTTATATCTTCCTTATTCTCAACCTTTTTAAAATTAACATACTTATTCAGGGCCACATATAGCCACTTTTCTTTGGACCCATACTATGGCCAATACACAGGTCCCTCCTGAATTATTTCTTTTGGCCAAATTTCCACACAATAATTTATCATCTTAATTTTGTCCAATTCTCTCAGATTCTCATCTTCATCCCAACTTTTTATCATCTCACCTAATGGACTATTAGGTGGTATGTCCCTCGGTAGGGTATTTCTTTTCTTCCCTGAATTCTTTCCCGCACATTGGCCCATATTCACACTATTGAAACTCAATAAACTAGCTTAAATCAAGGACTATAAAATAATAAATAAATCTCTATAAATTAGTTAAAATACTTCTTAAATAGGAGAGGGTATAATAAATAGATATGGATAATGGATAAAACCTATGTATTAGATAGGGGAAGGAGCATGGGAATTGGGTAGGTACTGGAAGAAACAGGAGTCTATGGAGGAAAAGAGACAACCATGGGAACCACTGTATCCCGTGGGAAAACACGACACCCCGTGAGAACTTCCTTTCAGGCAGAAATGTCTGCTCTCCTCAAATGCAAACTTCCAAACTGCCCGAAAATGGCGCTCTACTTCCAGGTCTGGAGAACTATACTCAGGATATCATCCCTTTGACTGACAATTACTTAGGAACAAAAAGGCACTCCTTGCCCTAAAACAGTTAGACAGTCTCCCAACTCAAATCAAGCTTTAGAACTCTGACCACAATAACTAAAATAAAACACTACATCTGGGCACCAAGTCAACAAACAGATCCTTACACAAAGGCACAACCCTATCCAAGTATATAAGATTCCTAAACAAACAAAAGTGCCCACACAGATATTTCACATTCATTCACTCATTTGGGGACTCTTTGCTGCTGATGCCTCACCCCAAAACCTCTCTACACCAATGTTCCCAACCTCATGGGATTGCAAGGAATCAGAACAAACAAAGAATAGTTGACAAACACAAAACACAACTGCTTAAAACTATAAATCAAACAATTCAAACCTAAACTCAAATATCAAATGGGTCAGCTGGTCCAACTCTGACGGCTGCCCAACAATAACCAAACAAAAGGGTCAGCCGGCCAAACTCCGAAAGTCTCCCCAAACACAACGAAGTAACAGACCCTCCTCAGCAGGTTCTAATCTCCAAAGCCTCGCTCCTAGTAAGCAAGGTGGCTTCTCTCAGCTGGCGACCTTCACCCTCCCCGGCCCATCACGTCACTGAAAGGAACTTTCCCTCAGCCAGGCTCATGCATGCTGACCCACCAGCCTGAGGTAACCTACTCCCCCTTGGTTAGGTTGCCGTTTCCTCCCCCTGCCCGGAGAGGAACACTCCCCCAACCTGTGGCCACTCCCTCCGTGCGTCTCCAGTTGGAAGTCTTTTGCCTAAGGGGTCAACTGGTCTAACTCCGAAAGTCGCACTTCCCTCCCCACCAAGGGTCCTTGTTTTTCAAACCCAAGACTTCCCGGTTTTGTCTCAAGAAACCACACTCCAGGTTGTTCCAATCGGACCTGCCTCCTTCCCTTGCTAGGACCCCACTCCACGCGCTAGCTTCCCAGTCAAGAGTTTCGACAGCGTCACCCCCTATGGTCCCAGAGGTTTTTTAAATGGGTCAGTCAGCCTAACTCCGAGGGCTGCCCAACTTAAGCAAACAAACTAAACAAACAGGCTACTGCCCAAATGAGTAAACGAACTAAAACAACCAGGTCGACTGATCTACCTCTGAAAGTCGCCCAACTAAACAAACAGGTTGCCTTGATAAACAAAACCCTCCGGTCCCCTTCTGGACTGGACACCCGTAGGAGCCTCTGACCTCTTGGTGGAACAGGAACTTACATGGGTAAGGGCCGACAAAGGGGAGCACTCCTCCTTCTCTCACTCCAGGGTCCCTGAGAGTACCACACGCACTCAATGTTCATTCACTTTCCCCTTTTCCCGGCCGGGCTCCTCATGGAGAACCGGAACCACGGTACTCAGGAGTCCACACTCGCTTCAGGAGTCTGCTCTACGTGGCTCCCGTCTCAGTCGCCAATCCCACACTCGCTCACACTCCCCCCAGTCACGCCCCCCTTGCAGTCTTAGCGCCCTCTGCATGCTGCAAGCCCCGCTCCCTCTCAGAGGGCCCTCTCTGCTTGGGTTGCCGGGTCCTCAGTTGCTCTTGGGTATAGCCAGCTGTCATTCCAAGGTCCAAAGGAAATCCAGTCCTGAGGCGGCCAAAAAATATCGGCTGGATGCGTCTTCCCCAGCCCTTCCTTCCCTGTGATTGCTTCTGGGCGTGGCTATCCCGGACAAGTCCCCAAAAAACTGTTATAAACGGAGCTTGCAACCTTTGTTGAAAAGGTTAACTCATTTTTTGAATAATAAACAACTGACAATGGAGGCCCAGGATAAGCCCGAAACCCCATACGACAAGCCAGGAAAAAAAAGAAACAATGTGGCGCACGGGGTGCTCCCTTGGACAGTTTCTATCCGCAGGAGGACCCCGCTCAAAGTCTCTGGAGCTTTTTATAGTCTCTCTCCCCTCAGAGATTGGTGCATTTTTCAATCCACCTGATGACTGGTTTGTTTCCAAGGTTCTTATTGGTCCATAGCTCCATTCAGTCCTGACCAATAATTTTTCCATGGTGTCTTCTGATTGGTTGGCTTGTTTACCAATCCTTGTCTAGGGTGTTGATGTCAAGCTATAATGTAATAGGTCTGGAAAGTTCTTTGGTTTAGCTCAGAGTCCATAATGCTGTCACTTCACTCTTACCCGCATGCTTAACTTATCTACTGTATCAACTTTCAAAAGTTACACAATTACATAACATTAACAACACCAATCTGACTGACCCCATCCGACAATTCATCATTCAAACAACCCAATTAACAATTAATTAATTATGTAACTGGCGTACGAAAGCCATTCTATCCATATCAAGTTCACCTTGGAAATTTGGAGCATGAAGGAGCCAAAGGATCCATGTTAAAATTCCCTGAGCAGAGTCCATCTGAATTATAAGAATCTGCTACTATATTTCTAGTGTTGGTCTCTCGGTGCAGTGGGTGAAATAGCTGGAGTGGGCTGAGTATGAGTGTGCAGCCTGGTCAGTGTGAAGCACACAGAAGGGGGGATCTGGGGTCCCTCCCAAGGCCTGCAGGGCCTTGGATCCTGCAATAAGGCAGACAGGGCTTTGAGGTCTCTTGCAAATTGTTCAGGGGGATGGGGTCCCACATAAGGCTTGCAAGGGAGCCTTGTTGGTTTGGAGTCTCTTGTAAGGTATGCAGGAATCACATCCATGGCAGGTCTGCATGGTGAAGAGCCCATGACCTCCCATTGCTGTTGGGAGCATTGTGAAGTGATTTGAGCACTTAACTGAGAGAAAAGACTGATAGGGGATGTGTTTAAGTATTTGAAAATATTAAGTGGGAAAGTATTTAAAATCCTGTGACATGCTGTGCATGATAGATAGGGTTTTAAGGTATGATGATTAAAGAACCATTGCCTTGAAAGTGAGGCACTTTCAAATTTCTTTTGCAACTATCAAATATACAATTGCTGCACAGGTGGACCACATCTCTGGAGACAACGAACTTCCTGAGACACTGAAAGAACTGTATAGTCTGGGTTGCTAATACATGCACTTGTTCATGTTTTTACTTTTAAAAATAATGTTATTTATATTAACTTCCATTGTCTTCCAGGAAGTAAAGGAGGGGAAAGCTAACTCTGCCAAAGAAATACTTAGTCACTCATTGTGACTAGATGGTTTCACAATCAAGCCCCTGGAGGGACATAGGCAATAGCTAACCAAATTATAACTTATGGATACCTCCAGGAATTTATGTTGACACAAAAAGAATCATAAACTGGTTCCCAACTTGACAGAAGTTTTCAAGTATCAGACTGAGCTCAGAGTTAGGATGGCAACCATGGACCTACCTCCCTTTTCAGAAACTGCAAATGGACTCTGGCACATGCCTCCTATGCTGGGTACAAGCATTTTCCAGTGATAGTATATAGCTCTCAGGTTGGGCAGAAGCCTTTCCAGCAAGAAGGGCTGACACAGGAGGAATAGTAAAAGCCCTCCTAGAGGAAATTGCACTAGATATGGAGTTCCACAGTCAATTGAATCAGCCAGAGGTGTCATTTGACAGCAAATATAATTGATAAGCTGTGTAAGTCTTTGGGGATGGAGAGATTTTTAGGAGACACCTAGCTGGATGGAGATGAATGCTAGATGCAGTATTTTAACGAGCAGTGAATGATCAAGCAGTTCATCAGTAACTGACTTTGAGATTCCTATGTGATTTTATACTGATAATAATTTCCACTCTCATAAGGTCATCTTGTTAGCCTTAATTGTGTCATGTTTGTACTTGAAATAAAGTGGTATGGAAGGACAGTGGTTAAATGTACTGAAATTTCTTTTTCCCTTTCAGACTATTAGCAGCAGTGCTCAATTAAAACAAAGTGAGGGCTCTTGAGGAACACATTCAGTGCAGGTAGCTTGGTGTGCAGCTGCAGTGTGAGCTGCAGGTCAAGCTCTGGGACAGGAACCTGGGGAAACAAAAGGCACAGGGTGACCAGACACTCAAGAGACACAGCAGGAGCCCATGACCACAGACTTTCACACTTAGATGTGAATGTAAAAAAGCTTGGGTATTCCTTTGTTCAGGCCCTTGTTCACTCTCCAGCTCTTTCTGAGCCCTTATATGCACTGGAAGAAGTTCTAAGGCTCTCCCTGGAGTCTCCTCTTCTCCAAGCTCAACACCTCCAGCTCTCCCAGCATGTCTCCAGGGCAAAAGTGCTCCAGCTCTCAGAGTATTTCTGTGGCCTTCTCTAGACTCACTCTTGCAGCTCCACATCCTTCTGATGTTGGACCCCAGAGCTGGAGGCAGCACTACATGTGGGGTATCACCACAGATGGACTGAATCCTTCCTTCTCTGCTGCTCATGCTGTGGGATCAGCCCAGCACAAGGGGTTTCAGGGTGCCAGTGCACACGGCTGGGGTATGTCCAGTTTTTATACACTAGTACCCCCAGGTCCTTCTCCGTTTCCCCTCTATTTTTTGCCAGCCTTCCCTCCTCTCTGTTTCTAATCCAGACCTTTGCAGAAAAGAAATCTTTGGTACAAAATTGCCTTTCTCCATAGAGAAAGAAGAAGAACAAAAACCCTCCAAGGAAACATTTCTTGTGATTTAGAGTGTTATAATAAACATTTCACATTTCCAAATAGATACATAGTTTGTGGCATGAGTAGGGCCATTGCCTGTTTAAAATATTGCCTGAGGCAAAGGTTAATTTCCAAGTGCATGGTTTATAGAGCTCCTTAAACACGCTGGAGAGGGTGCCAGCTTGTACCCCCTCATTCTGTGTTTGCTTGTCATGATTAAAATGTGTCAAGATAATTTCTCCAAAGAGATCAGCCTGCATTTGGTCACACGGTGTTTCTGAAACACCTGCATCCCCATGTGCTGCCCAGACCCCCCTACTGAAAACAGCTCAGGAGCCAATGAGCTCTTCCAAAAAGGAACTTCCTTCTGCACAGATGCACTCTTAGCTTCTTCACACAAGCAGTAAAATGAAATCCAAACCACATCTAACCAGATGATCTAATCAGAAGAACTCAGAGTTAAGGATTGCAACTCATATATTTTAAAACCCATTAATAGCACAACATTCATCCTTATGAGTTCAAATAATTTGCTTTTTTTCCTCTCTGGCTCAGCAATGAACTGCTCAAGATGTGTCTTTTCTCTGCACAGAGGAATAACAGATATAAGACAAACCAAGAGGGAAAATGCAGTCTAAGAAAATGTGGATGATATCTAGAAGCTTTTCAGAAAGAAACAATGAAATTTACAAATATTTTGGTTCATAGCACGGAGAGTCTACTATCAAAACCTTCTCTGGTGTCTACAATTCGAAATACTAGAAGGCAAGGGCGAAAAGGAAATCCTCTATCTTGCATTATGCATAGTGGCAAACGAGAAGAAAAAATAGAGGAAGAGAAGCTGTATGCTGAAAAAAACCCCCATGATGGCTGGGGAGAAGATAGCAAAGAAGTGGTGCAAGAGAAATGGAGGAATTCTAGGAACGGGTTGGAGCTGTCTCTAAGAATCAGTCAAACTCCAAGAAAGTCATGTTGGATGCTGTATTTCACCTGCATGACAATGACAAGATATTTCTATGCTATTAGCAAAAGGAATGTTGATCAATAATACAAGAGATCAAATGTCTCTTTGTATTTCCATTACCAGATACCAGCTGGGTGACTTGAACTCTAATTGGTTGTGGAACTTTGGAATAGATATCCACAGAAGCTGCTACTAGGCTTGATGCTCTTCAACATTTTCCTCAGTGATATGAAAATAAATATAAAATTATTGCTGATAAAATGTACAGAAAACAGAGACCACAAAAACGTAGTCAGTCACATGGGTCACTTGGGGGCTGTACAGCCAAAATACATGCTAATAAAACCAAAAAGATCTTGGAGTCTGGGAAAAAGCAGGAGGTTGTGGCCTGATTTCTTGGGAAGAAGGGCTCTGAATAGGCTTTGGGGGTCACCAAGAGAAGGCAGTAAGTCTCATTGTCTGGGGAAAAGGGGCTAGTGAAATCCTTCAGAAGAGGAAACCATTGCCATCAAGAGAAGTGCCTAAAGATTTAGTGGGGCTGTTTATTATCAGACAAAATAAAGCAATGCATATTTCAGTGTCAAGGGAGAAGAGCTTTATGAGGTAAGGGGTGACTGGCCCATCTCCTGGGATATTAGATCAAGATGAGATGCCCTGCTAGATGAGAAGGATTAACTCTGAGCGCTGTTCAGAGCATAACTAAGAAGGATTGAAAACCCTTGGCTGCAGAGCCTGTCTGGAGAGGAATCATCTGACCATGCATTGCCATGAGGAGGGCATTGCAGGATCTTCCTATTTCTGCAAACCCACTAACATATTTTATTTCTGCATTACTAGAAAGCTGAACCACAAGCACAGTTGCACACATATAATATTTCCTCCTTATGCAACTGTTCTTAAAACTAACACCTGCCACACAAACCAGAGATAGACACACCTCATACTACAGGAAGGAGGACCTTTGCTGCTACTAGCCCAGAAAGATGAGCTGAGAAATTAAATTGATATTAATTCAGCTTTGATGGGGAAACCAAGACCTGGGTTTTTTCACTCTGTGCTAAATTGTTGGTCAGAGACACCACTGTCACAGGGAGTCCCATCAGCTCAATGGTGATACCTGTTTGCACGGAATTATGGACTTCAATGATCCCCTTGGGCATAAGGCCTTGCCAAGATTGGGGTCTTCTGGATGACTGGATGTATAAGAAATGCTCCATCACTGTTTGGAAGGGGAATCCCCTCTTGGAAGAAATGTCTTTTGCAATTGTGGCCACTACACTTAAGTCTAGAACCTGTCACCAAGCAATGGAGTGTTGCTGCCTAGAAATCCCATCAAGGATGGTGCAAATCACTGAATTACTGTACTGGATAAAACTTGTCATCTCTCCAGTGTCCTAGTGCTAATGAGGCCAGCTCTAGAGGGATCAGAGGAGAAGCAGCAAAAACAATGAAAGAATAACAGTGACAACATAGACTCAAAGAAGATCTGAAGTTTACTTCACTCTGTTGAACCCTTCCTCATTTTGTGGTCCCCAAAGATCAAACTCAGTCTGTTCTTAAGAAGGAACATATGTCCATTTTCCTGCACTCCCAGCCAGGTTGTCCTAGAGCAGAAATCTGTAGAGGGCATAATCTGTAGAAAGCTAGAACATCAGGGTTCAAATTCAGTAATGGAGACACCAACTTAACCATGGGCCAAGCCAGTAACAAGTGTCTGCTTGCAGAAATGATAGAATCTACAAGGCTGGACACTGATTGACAGCACAAAGGTGCTTGTAAAGACTTTTTCTCCAGTGACTTTGCTCACATCACATGCATATCTGAAATGATCTCACTGCAGAAGAAAGCTGTTGAGACTGCTTTTGCCACGGATAACACGAAGTGACTTCAACATCTGAACTGTGCAGATGGGATCTTCAAGCATAGAAAAGCAGGGCTCCAATGAAATTCAGAGGAATATGGACAAAGATCTTCTTCCTTCACTCTTTTAATCCAAATTTTATCTACTTATGCCAAGTATAAGGAAATTCATATATAAACAAACAGTGGGTTATTTATTTTCTCCCACTGGAAATCTGACCTCAGTTTTTTTCTTTTAAGTACTGGGCAGAGATTTCAGACTTAGAAATCCAGCAGTGAAGAACTGGATTTTTTTTATGCTGGAGGTGAAAGCCCTTAATGCTTGATGTGTGATATTTTGGGGGAAAACATTCTAGAAGGAACACTGCAAAAATAGCTTATCATGAGAAGAAATTACTACCCTAATTGAAGCAAGAACACCGATTTACAGGCCCATAAATGAATACACAGGAAAGACACTGGCTTGTTGGAGCAAATCCAGAGGAAGCCACCAAGTTGATCAGAGAGACGGAGCACATCTGCTGTGAGGAAAGGCAGAGAGAGTTGGGATTGGTCAACCTGGAGAAGGCTTAAGGATGACCTAATTGTGGCCTTCCACTACCTGAAAGGAGTCCAAAGTCCTGGGTTGACTTTATGAGGCTATCCCCATTCGTCTGTGTAGCTTAGAAAATAAGTTTTGCACCTTTAAGATTCATTTTGAGAGCAAAAAGGGGGGACAGTGAAGCCCGCAGATTGTTTTCAGACTTTGTTTTTCCCTCCTCCACATTCCTTTCTTTGGCGGACGGTGGGTCTGCAGCACGGAGAGAGTGCTGCTTCGCTTTTTAGTTAGTTTTAGCTAGCTGAGGCAGAGTTCTTGGACTGTGGGTTGTTTGTTTTTTTTTTTTCTTTTCTTTGGACTTGTTTAACCCTGCTCTGGACTGAACACCAAGAAGAGGACCAGGAGCTCACACACCCCTCTGGCCAGGCCAGACCAGGCCGGGCTGCAGCATTTCCAGTGCCAGAGGAACTGATACCAGCCTGGGACTCTCTCTGAGTTCGTCCTCTCTCTCCTGGAGCGGCAAGAGTTTGATTGTTTAATATTGTCCAAATTTTTTTCCGTGCTGGTGAATGCTTTTGCCTGTTAATTAAACAGTTTTTTTCCACTTTTCTCTAAGGAAATTTTTTTTCCCGAATCAGGTGGGGGAGGGGCCACCTGAATTTGCTTTCTAGAGGAAAACCCTTTAGGGGAATTTCTTCCAATTTACACTAAACCAGGACACACAGGAAAGATGGAGGGAGACTGTTTACAAGGGCCTGGAGTAACAGGACAAGGGAGAATGGCTTCCCACTGCTGGAGGGCAGGGTTAGATTGGATATTAAGAGGAAATTCTTCCCTGTGAGGGAAGAAGTGGTGAGCACGGGTGGGGTGGATAGATAAGGATCATCATGTTCTTCCCAAATCTCTTTGTAGTACACCTTTGGTTTAACCATTTCCTTGCACTTTTTACTGGGAAATCCAGCATATCATGTACATAATGTCACACAAATTAAGACAAATGAAAATGTTGCTGTAATAATTATGAATAATTTGTGTGTACCTAGACATAAGGAGGAAATCCATTACTCACTGATTTCTCAGGTTGGGATGTGCCGTAGTTATACTATACAAATGCCTGAAAGTGATTACATTCTTTGTGATTTGGTTTTCTATTTGTAAACAAGCAAAAAAAAAAAAAGGGTCTTGCTTTTTTACAGCATCAGAGTAGATGGTGTAATGTTGCATTAACAGATGCAGCCCTGGCATCTTTTGGGCTTGGTGTGTGCATGTATTAAATTTAGATGCAAAGAATCCACATTTTTCTATTGTAGCTATGGATATTTTCAGCCAGCCGGAGAAAGGAATAGAGATAAATTTAGTCTAGGACTGAGGAAAGGAATTATAAACAAATGTATTATCTCTTTCTCTAGCTAAGTGTTTTGAGACATTGTCCTTGGACTGTGTTTATTCTTAATTTACCAATGGAGTCAGAAGTTTTTGCATAAGACCAATCAGGTCTTACCGTAGCGCAGCATGTTATAAAAGGCGCGAGATATTTTTAATAAATTCACTTTTGTTATTCACCTTCTGGAGTGTGGAGTTCTGTGTCATTTCCTAGCTCAATAGTGACATCTGGTGACGCCGAGTGGTAGGGCAGGCTCGCTGCCTTCAAACACCTTGTTCTCCTGACTTGAGAGGTACTGTTTTCTTTCTGTGTTTTCTTGGAGAGGACTGTCCATTTCGGACTGTGGGTCTTTGCCCTCAGTGTTGGGATTCTCGGTTGTGTGTATCCTGCCTGGGACAGGTTTTCCTTCAACATGGGAAACCAACTTACCAGAGAGGAATGTGATGTTCTATCGGTTTGGAGGGCCATGCTTTCTTTTATGTGGCTTGACATCTCGGATAAGGACCTCTGTCGTCTTTTGTTCCTTGTGAAATCTCATGCTTTTCTGGTAGATCTGGAGTCTGCTTTAAACTCGCAGACCTGGCTACATCTAGGAGACCTCTTGCTGAACGACCTTGCCAGCCAAGATCTGACCGTGGCCCCTCTGGTTCTGCCTGGAGTCTTATTTTTAAAGTTACTTTGGGTCAGGCCCCAAGGGAGACCGACTCCGATCGCAGAACTTTGGGATCTGAGGTTGGTGTTCCACCTAGTGGCGGTGGCGCATTGGGAATTCCGAGGGCGAGTGGGATGTCCCCCGGGCCCGTCCCGGGTGCGGGCGGGCCCCCGGGAGACTCGGAAACCCCTTGGAGAACTCCTTTGTCTCCTGGAGGCTCTGTTCCGCCGACTGCTGCGCGCCCCCAGGGATTTGGTACACCAAAATACGCCACGCAGGCTGTTTTCCCACCGGCGGCGGCTGCCTCCGCCCCGGCTGGGACGGGCAGTGTGTCTTTTTCCCAGCCGGTTTCCAGCTGGGCGACAGCACCACTTCCCTCAGCCCCGCAGGCTGTGTGGCCACGCCTGCCTTGCCCTTTCCCATCTCCGCCGAGACGCACGGGNGCCGAGACGCGCGGGGGGCTGGCCATTTTGCGGCGGGCCACCTTCCCTGCTCCCCCACCCCGCACAGAGAAAAGGGGCGGAGCCGGCGCTGCCCGCAGCCCCTGCTGCGGCAGGGCAGACCGTGTCTCGCTTCCTTCGTCATCAGAGGCGGAGCCTGCGCAGTTGTATCGCCTGAGCCCCCCCGAATCGCCTGAGCCAGCCACAGTGCCTCGGTCCTAGCCACTGCCATGCGTTCCGCCGCCCTCCTTGCCGCCCTCCCCCTCTCCCCCCTGCAGTGGGGGGATCGATCGATCTGATGTCCTTTGCAGTCCCGCAGCAACCGTCTGCTGTGCTGTCTCTAACGCCAGCGGCGGCCGCTTCTCCCGCTCCGAGATCTGCGGTTGTGCCGCCCGCTACTCCACGGGCTGCGGCTTCCGCTTGTCCACGGCCACCGGCTGCTGTTTCCTCTAGACCGCTGAATCCTCGTCGGTTTTGGGAGTCCGTGAAGACACGGGTTTCGGAGTCAGGTGACTGTAGTCTGACCGGGAAGGTGGGCATGCCTGGGAGTGATCTCGTGCAATCGCCTGTTCTGGAGGAGAGTTCTAAACCAGGAGAGATGAACCAGGAAGGTGGTGCTTTGCCACGGAGGGGAGCTCAAGCTTTTCCCGTGCAGAAAGCAATTCCAAATGCAGGTCAAACTGACAAACATGAGGTCATAATCCTGGTGTGTTGTCCAAGATATACGGGAACAGGTAGCAAGATATGGGATTGGCTCGCCTCAAGTTATGCAGGTTCTCAGAGTTATCAACACAGACCTGCTTACTCCCTCTGATATTAGGCATCTAGGTCAGGTGTTGTTTCAGCCTGTGCAGTTTGAGGTTTTCAAGAATAACTGGAGGCAATTGGCTCACGTGGTGGCTGCCAGTAATATGTGGCTGCCTCCCCAGGATCCAAGAGCCCGAGTGGGCGTGGATGCACTCATGGGGGAGCTTTCCTTTGACAATCCTGATCTGCAGGCCACCTGGGGCTCTGCTGTTTTAGCACAGGCCTAGAAGGTAGTGTTATAAATGAGGCCGTGATCAAGCCGAATCAAAATCGATAGAGCCAATTTTAATTGAGAAAAAGATAATTTTATTTTCGTGACCGAGAATTTCGGCCGCGATAGCCACAATCGATAGGAAAAGCACCGAGTCGATGCGGGCGATCGTAGACCCAAGCCCCTCTCGCTTTGGGTTCTCCCGAATCGCCGCCCTGGTCATCGAACAACCCGCTTAAATACAGTTTATTTTGCCGCCGGCAGAAAGTTCATTCTTCTCCTGCTGATGGTTCAAATGCAAACGTCTGTCCTTTCAGAGTCCAGTGTTGGACAAAGACGTCCGGATTCGCGGAGATGGTTCTAGGCGGTGTCCTCTATCTCTATGATATTGTTGTAGATTGGATTTCTCCGGTTGCTGATGAATATGGAAGAGGGTGGAGCAGAACTTTCCGAGTTCTTGAATGGGATGAGGACATCTCGGCCGATATCTTATCCAGGAACCGGTGATGGGCGATAATGTCCCCTCCTTATCGTATCTAGCCACCGGAGTTGGTGTTAATGTTCCTCAGGTGCCCAGGGATATCTCATCCTGAGATATCCATCTGGGTGTAGTTGGACATCAGGAAAGGGGAACCTTATCAATCCACCGGCTCCAGTCCTTTGTTTTGCTAATGGGAGGTCGGCTTGCCCTCGCGGCTAGGGGTTTCCTTGGGTGCATTTTAAAACTTAGAAGTCATACTATTACTAAAAAGGACATATTAATATCCACCACCCTTTAATAAGATATTACTTTATTAATCACCTGCCTGAATTACCTGCTACATCTATAACAGTAGGATTCACAGCCTTGCTGAAAACTGTAGAACTGGCTGCTTCTAAGCAATCATACACCAAAATAATGCAGGGAGCGAAAGAGCCATTTCTGTCATTTTTTGAGAGACTAGCAGCAGCTATGGAGATGCAAGTCTTGGATGATAACATGAGACATGTTTTCTGCAAGCAGTTGGCGAAAGATAATGTAAATCCTGACTGCGAAGAATCATAGCTTCTCTTCTGGGTGATCCATCACTGGCGGATATGGTCGATGCTTGTGCTAGGTTAGTTTCTGTTGACCATAAAGTGTCTGTCCTGGCAACTATTTCACAGCCAGGCTAAGGATGGTCAGGCGGTGGACGACAAAGGAGGGGAAGGAGAAAGAATAAGGAGTCACAGCAGCCACAGGAGCAAAAGGGTCCAGATGTTAATTTTTTGTGTGCTCGATGTTTAAAACCGGGTCACTATGCCTGACAGTGTAAGTCTGGGTTCCACGTCAATGGTCAGTCTTTGGTAGGCCAGGGAAATGGGAGGATGAGTGCACAGGGGAACTGTGCACTGACACAAGTGCTTCTCCAGGGTGTGACACCAGCACAGGTGTGTCCAGCCAATGTGACACCAGCATTGACAGCTCAGCTGGATTGGATGTACACACCTCAGTGACGGTCGTTTTAGATTCTTGTGGTGTACACAGAGTTCCCTTGAACACATTTGGACCTCTTGGTGAAGGTCTGGGTGTGCTCCTTGTGGGACGGTCAGATACCACCCTTCTGGGAGTCTTTGTACACCCCAGTGTCATTGAATCTGTCTTTACAGGTCAGATTTCTGCCATGGCTTCTACACCCTCCCCACCTGTCACTATCCTGGCAGCAACACGTATCGCTCAACTTCTGCCTTTTCAGTCATGTGTTCCCAGGGATGTCCAGTGGACTCATGCAGATGATGGCTTCAGATCCACGAGATTGCCACAAGCCTTTTCATCTGCGAACATTTCTGCTGAGTGGCCACAGATGACATGTACCGTGTCTCTCTCTGGTGTCCAGCCATCTCAGATTCGGCTTTGAGGTTTGATCGACACCGGCACTGACACGACAGTCATCTCCTCCTCTGCATGGCCTTCTGCTTGGCCTTTGGACTCTGTGGGTCCGGCCATTGAAGGACTGGGGGGTCCAATGCAGAGCTTTATGAATCGACAAGCTGTGTTGATCAAAAATGCAAATGGGCAGACAGCTACAGTTCGGCCCTATGTCACCGCAGCTCCGATCACTCTCTGGGGATGGGACGTTTTGGCAGCTTGAGGGGGTACGAATTGGAACGGATTTTTAATTTCCTCTGTATCTCAATGATAAATGAAGATTTGCCTTCACTGTGCCTCCAATTTATAATGCGGAGCTTGTGCGGCGATATCAATGGAAGGTTTTGCTTGTCTCCCCTGTTCATTATTTAAAAAGGGGGACCCTGACCTGGACTCACCTCCGAAATTGACTCCTGAGGCACGATGAGCACTGGGGGAAGTCTAACAAGCTCTTCTTGCTCATCAGGTTTATCGAGTAGATCTTTCCATTGATATCACTGTTTTCCTCACCTATCCTGATTTTCAGTTGTCACCTGGAAGGATGAATCTGGTTGGCAAGTGCTGGAAGGCCATGAGCCAGGTTCGGCTCAATTGGTTGACCTGTTGCCATGGCGTTCCAGAAATTCTCCCGGGTACCTCTGAATTTGGTCACTGACTCTGCCAAGTCACCAGGTTTCATAATGGAAGGCAATGCCAGGGCTGACAAGCTAGCTAACCTTGCTGGGGTAGTGCCTCAGCCTGACAAGATCACGCAGATGGCCTTTGCAATCTTGGGTATACCTTCCTCTGTGAAAACTGTTAACGGGCCAGGCCAGTGTGGAACGTGCTCATGGTACATTAAAGTGTGTTCTGGACAATGAAATAGGGAATGCCTGGGGAAACACCACACAGTCGGCTGGAAAAGGCTTTATATACTATTAACCATCTTAAAGTGCCACAGAATTCAAATAATGTTGTTATTTGAATAACTTTCTTTTGTTGCATTCTTCAGGTGAGACGCCCATGCCTTGAGCGAAGGTCCGGATGCAGGACCTTGCCACCAATGAGTGGAGGGGCCCGTATGAAATTATCGCTTGGGGCTGCAGGTATGCACATGTCTCCACAGATACTGGGGTATGGTGGATACCTGCAAGGTGTGTTCGTCCTAATTTGTGACGTCAGAAACAGAATGTGGCCAACAGACAACCCTCGAATGCTGACTGTGGCACTGACTGCCAACCAGACGGCCCCTCCACGAGTGGGGAATGAACATTTCATCTTTCTTCATTTCTGGAAATGGGACTGACGAGTTAGACTGCTGGTTTTCTAAGCAGACTAACGAAGTTTTGTTAATGATAATTTTTCAGAATTGATAGTTAAAATCTGTAAAGAAATTTGTAGAGAATTTCATAGTATATATTAGAAATTTCTCCGACTGTTCTGAGTCTCCTCTTTTAAACAGAAAGGTGGAATTATGGATATTCTCAGTCAACCGGAGAAAGGAATGGAGATAAATTTAGTCTAGGACTGAGGAAAGTAATTATAAACAAATGTATTACCTCTTTTTCTAGCTAAGTATTTTGAGACAGTTGTCCTTGGACTGTGTTTATTCTTAATTTACCAATGGAGTCAGAAGTTTTTGCATAAGACCAATCAGGTCTTACCTTAGCGCAGCATGTTATAAAAGGCGTGAGATATTTTTAATAAATTCACTTTTGTTATTCACCTTCTGGAGTGTGGAGTTCTGTGTCATTTCCTAGGTCAATAGCAACAGTAGCAAGGCTTTGTCATCCATTTTCTGTGCAATCCTTTATGCAATGCATACTTCATGCGAGATGTTTCCAGACTTCTGTGTATGCTTCTTTGGGCCACAGGATGCCAACCCTAGGGAGTTCAATTCTCTGGACATCAGATATCTAAATATAAATTTAAATATCTCTGGCTCAGTTCTCTGGGACATGATTCATTCAAGCTATTTTTACCATTTCCCTTAGGATGAGTTGTGTTGTCTCCTGGAAGTGCTTGTTTCTCTCCTTTGGCTGTGAAGAAGGCTGGAGTGAACATCATAGGTGGTGTGTACTTGTGTACTTGGTTAAATCCCTCCTTGCAATTTCAAACCTTTTGTCCTTCTCTTCTGCTGCCAGTCTCCCAGGTCACTGCTTGGACAAGTATCTCAGCCTGGTGGGAAATCTCTCTCTTTTTACCTCCTTCTAGGCTGAGGCTGGAGCAGTCATCCTTTTAGGATGTCCCCAGTCACTCTAATTCCAGGTGAAGTTCAATAGAGACATTTGTGGTAAACCTAGAAGAATCTGAATAAAATATGGTTCTGGTGATGCTTTCAGCTCCTGGTTGCCTTTACTCATGTGTACAACTATAGAACCATTAAATCACAAAATGGTTTGGGTTGGCAGAGACTTTGAAGATCATCCTGTTCCAAACCCTGCCATGGGCAGGGGTGCCTTCCACTAGACCAAGGTGCTCCAAGCCCCATCCAACCCGGTCTTGAACACTTCCAGGGATGGGGCAACCACAGCTTCTGTGGGCAGCCTGGGCCAGGGTCTCACTATCTTGAGAATTAAGAGTATTTTGCTTGTGCCTGATAATTGGTTGTGCCTATTAAAATATTGCCTGCGTACATTTGACTTCTTAATCAGCCCTTCCAAGGACACTGGAAGGGTCTGGACTAACATCCTCAACTCAGTTTGGTGCAGGAGTTCTGATCCTGAGGAAATGTCTTCTCAAACCCTCGTTCCTCTTTGTAGTGTATTGACTTTGGCTGGGTGCCAGGTGCTCAGCAAGCCTCTCTATCACGCTCCTTCCCAGCAGGACAAGAGAGGGAAAATAAGACAAAAAACAATTAGACAATTAGTAGGTTGAGATAAGGCAGTATACTAAAGCAAAAATAAAGCAAAGGTTTTTACACACATAAGCAAAGGGGAAGAAATGTTAATCTGTACTTCCAATGTTCAGTCGCTTCCCCAGAAGCAGGAATTGAGCACGTATAGCAGTGCTCTGGAAGGCAAACATTGTAGAATAACAAATGCCCCCTGTTCTTTCTCCCTCCCTTAGCTTTTATATCTGAGCTAACAGCATATGATGTGGAATATCCCTTTGGTTAATTTGGATCATGTGGCCTGGTTCTGTCCCCTTCCAGGACCTTGCCTACTCCCAGCCCCTTGATGGGAAAGGGGAATGTTAGAGAGATAGCACTGCTCAGAAGTAGCCAAAACACTCGTGTGTTATAAACACCTTTCTAGCTACCAATGCAAAACACAGCAGTGTGAAGGCTGCTATAGGAAAAATGAACTCCATCTCAGCCAGATCAAATAGAGTCTTCCAATAAAAGACAAAACAGCTACCAACCTTGCCTCACAGGTATCCCTAGATCAGCAGGACTACAACAGCTACCAACCTTGCCTCACAGGTATCCCTAGATCAGCAGGACTACAGCAGCTCTCCTATCACTATGAATTCATGAGGGTCATAAGCCTCATTTACATATTGTGATCCATTTTGGACCAGCTTGAGGAAATATGCAGCTCAGGAAAGGTAAGTAATGGAATCCTGAGTGGTTTTGGAATCCTGAGATGTGTGAATAAGATTTTATTGCAAAGATGTTTGGTTTTTCTCTTTAAAGTAGTGCCTCTCTGTGCTGCTTAGGTCTGAGACAAAGGTCATCAGTGAAAGTATTTCAGTGGTTCATGTCTGTCTGGATTTTGGCTGGGATAGGGATAGTATTTTCTTGGGCTTTTGATGTTCTCCACTATAAGGCGAAGTAAAGGTGGATCTCTTCCTTTCTCTTCTAATCCAGACCCCAAACATTAGCATCTTCTCAGCTGTTGCAGCCTTCTCTTTCCCCTGAATCTTGTGTCTTATTTCGCACCAAAATACTGTCTGGGGATAATACCTTCCAGCCCATCTCTGATCCATTACCTCGACACAGAAAAGCCATTTCAGGATGGTGATTTCATTATACTTCTTTGATGTGGGATAAAATATTAAAGAAGATTCATACAAAATGAAAGACATTCTACACAGGAAGGAAGTCCTGATGGTAATATAGATATGCCACAAAAATTGACTCCACCAGTAGAAAATCCTGCTCCTTACCAGAGCAAAGTGGGGTAAATTATGAAAGATGCATGAGGGTAGAAGGAGAAATTAAATTACTGGAATGACAGATCAGAAAAGAAACATATCAAGGTAAAGGAAACAAAAGATAAAAGTCAGTAGAGGAAAGGGGGAGTGAATGGGGGTTAAATAATTCAGATTATGATTTATAAGACTCTTGAGGAAACAAGGGAGCATAGATCATCTAGGAATTACTGGTGGAGGGGAGGGAACCAACTAAACTCCACATGATATTCATGGCATTAAAAAGAGCTGTTAGATATTTTGTGCCTTGAAATTGAATCACTCCAAACTGGGCCGAGACATTTCTGAGACAAAGTCCAAGAAGTGGGTATTTGCTTTATTCGGTGCACCAGGTGTGTGTGTATCTCCCCTTAATACACACACACCGGTACACAACAGATTACAGTATATGGTTATAATTCATGCATATTCATTGTTTTCCTTAGAAAAGGTGTAGTTAGGCAAACTATTTCTTAGAACTCATCATCATTAGCATACGCAAAGTGCAGGCATAATGCATCCTGGTGGTTGCACTGAGGAATGCTCTGAATCTTTCTCAGTGGTCCTTTGATGAAGGCTGGATGTCTTCCTCGCTGTGGCCTTTTCACCTTTCTTCTCTAGGCATGCACAGTCTCTTGTTAGCTGTTTCAGTGATTTCCTCACTGGTTTTAGCAAGCTTTGTCCTCAATTTTTTTCAAGTTTTGTTCCCAATTTCTTGCCAAGTTTCATTGAGCTTCTATATTGGTTACAATGCATCTTATTCTTGCCCAAGAATGCCTAGGCACAATGCCTTAACCCTTTCAAAATAAGGAATTTGTTTTACATAAACAAGTAGAATAAATTAGCATAAGTAACTAACTACTGCTTAGCAGAAGTTAGCGTAAGAAAGCCTGGCAGACCTAGCTTGATGTGACTGTGACTTGACAAGAAGTTTTAGACTTACAGAGTAGTTAACAGGTAACTAGGCAATCACCCGAGTGCAAGGAAGCAATAAGGAAGACTAGCTGCTGTAGATTGTGCGTGGACAGCAGGCAGACACTAACTAAAAGTATAGGAATCCGATGCAATGTATTTCTAATTGCTTGCTGATCGAATACTAATCTTAGATGTGTAAAGATTTATGGTATTTTTTATAAAATTGTTATATAAACCCACTGAAATTTTTAAGTGTTGGAGAAGCACTTTGGTGGGGTGTGGACCCCTGCTCTCCCAACAACTAAAATAAAAGCGCTTTTGCAGACAATCCATGTGTCTGTCAATTCCTCTGAATCACCATTTGGACAGACTTTGACTCAGGTAAATCAGCAAGGAGTTCTGGGTTCTAGTTCTAGGTATTTACAGGACTGTGAGGAACCAATTTAATTTTTATTTATGCCTCAACATTTTCTGGATTTTATGCTATAAACCCATTTTCTGACATCGGGTGGAAAATTACTACATGGGCTGAGCCCCAACATGTGGCATGTGTAGAAGGTAGCTAACACGTGTGAACGGGGGTGGACACAGCCAACATTACAGTCCCTATGTAGGCAACCCCTTTAGAATATGGAGGGAAGCGCTCTCTCTGGGGTGACTTCGTCTGACAGCCAATCAGGGGAGAGAAAACTTCCACCACTGTGCTGCAAGCCACTCCCCCTGCAGGCAAACCCCTGCTGCCCGGGAAAAATTTCCCTGTCTAGCCAATGGTCATCCTCAAAGGACCAGACTATGAGAGGAGCCTTACCATATAAAAGCCGTTAACAGCGCCGTAATTGGTTCTGGCCATCTCAGTTTGTTGGTGGGGAGGTTCGGCTTTTTCGGCCTCTGCTCTCCTTCTCCTTGTTATCCTGCTTCTTCCCCGCCTGTCTCCTCTGTCAGCGCCTGTTCCGTCTACCCTTGCTTCACTGCTTCCCCGCAGCAGCCTGCACACCCCCGTCAGCAGTAGCCGCGCCTCTAGCCTGCCCGCCACCACTGGCAACAGCCCGCTGCGCCTCGAGCCTGCTTCCACCGAGCTATTCCCGCCATTGCGCGGTAAGAGCCCATCGGTACCCGCGAACCCGTTACGACGCTGTTCATGGTACTGATCGCCACCACAATCTCGCCGCAGCCTGTCGCGACGCTATCGAGGGTTCTGACCCCTACTGGGATCCCGCAGCTTGTCCTGCCCGCCACTCAGCCCGAGCGGCGACTCACCGGTTATCCCGCCGCCTGTCGATGCGGGGGACACGCTTGTCTGCCGACCGTCGAAGCCGTGGCTCTTGAGAGTGCTGCACGAACTCCCCCAGGCAGGGAGTGCACAGACGCCACCTGCCGATCGAATACCGACGGTGCATCCCAGAATCCTGGTGGTAACGTTCTATCCCTGTCCTCCTTTATCTTTCTGTCGTTCTTTTCCTCTCTCTGCTTGACTTTCTGTCCTTCTCTGGTTGGGACACATACCCATCTTTATCAATAAACAGCTCTCACATGTAATATTTGGCTTGTTTGTGCTTGATTTCATCTGAGAAGTCTGTTAAAATGAACACCCCATGGTTTCCCTTACAGTGGAATGCAACAAGGACATAACCCATAAATCAGAAGGACAGATTGAACAATCCCAACAGTTTTGGTTACTTTACACCACAGATGCTGTTGTCCTCAAACCCTAATTGAATCCTCCCTCCCTTTTGCCCTGGTCTTTGATGGATCTCTCTGGGAGCTTTCCTTAGCCACTGAACAACTTCAGTCACTGCCTCATTAAAAAGAAATAGCCCATAAATAAGGAGCTTTGCAGCATTAATCCCTACCCATGCTGCCAGTGCTGCTGGTGAATAAAGCATCTCCAGTGTGAACTTTACACATCTCCTTATCCCTGCACAATGCTGTTCCCCGAAAAATCATCAAATGCCCCCAAATCTGTGAGGTCTGGTGCCTACAAAGGGTGAAATCCAATCTGAAACACTCTCCCAAGCACTTCCTTCTTTGTTTTTCAGAACTGCTGCTCCTCTTTTCTAGAGGATATGTATTCCCTGGACCAGTATTCTTACCCAGCTCCTGGATGGAGGAAACTTTACCCACTTGCTTCTATGTGCCTCCATTGCATTAATTTCTGAGTTTGAAATACTACTTCTCTTTCATTGCTCTAATTTCTGGTTTACTGTGTTGCTCTTATTTCAGCCCTGGCTTTTTTTGCTTGGGGGATTTCCTCCTTTCCCTCAGCCTTACACATTTACACCACTGCTGACACAAACCACAGCCAGGGCTGGAAGAATGTGCCACATACACCACAGATATAAGCAGACATGCAAAATTCAGCAGCATTGAATTAAGCTTGCTGGTGGGAGGATAATTCCTACTATCACACGTATTACAGTAATACGTCAAGATAAGATCAAGATGAGCAGGTCACAAAATTGGGAAAACTCCCAGCTGCAAAGACTTTGCAATCTAAAAGGAAAACCAAAGCAGGAAATCATCTATAATACATGGGTTGGGCAGTGCAGTTAGGAACTTGATTATTTTTGAGAGTAGGAGGAACCTGAGGAGAACATAATATGTAGAGGAAAAGAAGGTAATGGAACAAAAAGTGGAAGGAAGCAGGTGTCTGAGGATAGCAGCTGACACCAAGAGGGAGGGGAGAAAAACACTAGAAATAGAGAAATTAATTTTCTTAATAAACTGTAAATATTCCGGCTTGTGGCAAAATGAAAATTTTTAGGTGATAAGGAGTAATGCTGGCCTGCATCCCCCCAGTGTGGGCAGCTGAGGAGGCAGGAGACTCTGCCCTGTTCAAGAGCACCCCACCTGTTGTGCTACCTGCAGCTCTGGGGTCCAGCATTAGAAGGACATGGAGCTACTGGAGCAAGTCCAGTAGGAAGCCATGGAAATGCTCCGATTAATAGAGCACCTCTGTTATGGAGACAGGCTGAGAGAACTGGGGGTGTTCAGACTGGACAAGAGAAGGCTCTGGGGAGATATTAGAGCCTCTGCTAGTGCCTAAAGGGACTGAGAGAGCCGCAGAGTCCTTTGGACAAAGGACTGGAGTGACAGGACAAAGGGGATGGCTTCCCACTGCCAGAGAGCAGGGTTAGGTGGGATATTGGGAAAAAATTCTTGGCTGTGGGGATGGTGAGGCCCTGGCACAGGTTGCCCAGAGAAGCTGTGGCTACTCCATGCCTGGAAGTGTTCAAGGCCAGGTTGAACAGGGCTTGGAGCAACCTGGTCTAGTGGAATATGTCCCTGTTCATGGCAGGGGGGTGGAATGAGATGGTCTGTAAGGTCCCTTCCAACCCAAACCATTCTATGATTCTATGTTAAGTCAGAACACTGCAGTACTATATGAAATGAAATTAGAATTTTAGGTTTTTTTGGTTTGTCTGAAATATTGTACCCAGTCTGGTGGAAAAACTTGTCACTATTTACACAAATGTTACACAAATGTTTTCTTCTGCCTTGATATAGGCCAGCATTTAAATCAACTCTACTGCTTCAAAACCTGCCTCTGGGAAATTTCACCTTCTTACTTCAAACGCATTTTCCTACATTTTCCACTGGCGAAATGAAAACTGGTGGCCACTTGGTTCTGCTCTCACCTTCAGAGAACAGAAGAGGAACACAAAATATCTGTCTTTTGGTGCATGTTTGGGTTGGATTTTCTGCATCTCCAAGCCACTCCTTAAAATCAGGTACTGATGGAAGAACAAGCATCTTTTTGTCAAGTTTTCCACCATGGATATCTGGGTTATTACCCATAATTGTGTATAGATAAGATCTTTGGCTAACTGGACACCAACAGCTCCAGGGAACTAAAGCAAAACCTCCTGCAGGCAACGAACACCTGACACATGACCTTTGGACTGGTCTCCTCTCTAATTATTGTGGAATCATGGTAATTATATACAAGAACATTTAATTACTTAATCATGTGTAACAAGGATCCTTGAGCTGCTGAGGCACACACTCAGTGCAATTATTCACAGGCATGTAATCTCCATCCCTTTGTCGTAAATATTTAATTAGTTACTATTAGTTACTCTTGTCAGAGTAACTCCTCACAAGATGACATCTGTTCTGCCTATCAGTTGGTGGGATAGCTCAGGGCGTTTTCCCCCTCATATGAATTTGCTATTTGGTGAGATAACTCAAGCTGGACATCTGTCTGGTAGTGAGTTATTTCTTGTGCCATTGAGACGGCATTCCTAGCTGACAATAAACATCTTGCCCTGAGAGTGAGATTGAAGAAAGATAAGCTTGAATTTCTGATTGAAAGACACTTCACTTTACAAGCTGTAAAAGCCACACAAAACTTTCACAAAGCAGAAGTCTTCTGCACGTTTCCTGGAAATGTGTGGGGCTTTTCCCTGAAGTCAGGACTACACCTCACTTTCCAGAGGCTGAGTGAAAAGGACTCTATGTGTGATTGACTCATCACCAATTGGTGTAAATTACATTGACTTCTAATCTATAGTATTTCTTTGCTAGCTATAATATAGGCATGTTTATGTTATGCACTGTTTTATGGAAATCTACTAGTAGTTCTTTGTTTTAATCTGTGGAGTAAGTAACTCTATTTAAGGCCTTTTGTCTGTTAATCATCTGTCTATTCGATCAGTAACTCATTTTATAATAGACCTGACTGGCCATCCCTGAGAACTTGCAAGCCACAGCTTTTCAGGTGCAGGTTGTCTGAGTAAAGCTGCTGCCAAAAATCTGAACCTAAGCCAGACCTGGTCTAAAGGCTGTCACTTGATCTACAACAGGTTGTAGAAACACAGTTGTGACAAATATTCCTCTGTATTTAATCCCTTTAACATGGAGACTCTTTCCAACCTTCCTGCTACCAAAGAGAACTCCCCACAATGTGAACAGTAGGAGGAGGAGGAGAAGAATGAGGAGGATGAGAAGGAGGAGGAGGAGGTGAAGGAGGTGTACCATGGGCTTGCATTTCACTTTGAAATACATGAATGACTTCTCCAACCCCAGGGCAATTTTCTTATGAACTAGACCCACTAAGCCAACCCCTCTGGATTTGGAGGGCTATGGAGCTGCTCCAAGCCCCATCCAACCTGGCTTTGAAGACTTCCAGGAATGAGGCAGCCACAGCTTCTCTGGATAACCTGTGCCAGGGTCTTGCCATGCTCACAGGGAGGAACTTCCTGATATCTAACCTAAATTTTCCTTCTTTCAGTCTGAATCCTTGTCCTGTCACTACATTTCCTGATGCAGAGTTCTCCCCAGCTACAGTGAGGTACCTGCTTTCCATAACTAATTTGTGAACGAAGAGCAGCATTTTGCCTGAAGTTACCACTTTAGGAGAGTAAACCTAATCTCAGCTCTTAAGTGCTAGAACACTTCAGCCTAAACCTAGAAATATTTATTGGAGTGTGCTGAGCCACTGCCTTGCTGGAATTGCAGTCTGGGGACTCCATGCCATCTGTAGACAGGCTGTAGAACTGGATGGCATCTCCCCTCGTGGTGCTGCATACATCCTATAGGAATCATAAAGGTTGGAAAAGACCTCCAAGATCACCAAGCCCAATCTTATGAACATACGAAATCTGACCCAGAAAATACGAACATACAGAAGAACCATGAGTCGACTAAATTTTTCCTACATTTCCAATTGTGAACAACCTCACAATTTTTTAGTAAAACATTTTTTCGAAAATGAGCTGAGAAGAAATATTAATTTGCCAGCAAGTTTTGATGCCTTGTCCAGCATTTGATAAGGACTCTAGAACACCTCCCCAAAGAAGACAGGCTGAGAAAGTTGGTACTGTTCAGCCTGGAAAGCAGAAGGTTGCCTTGATGCCTTGAGAAGGCTAACATAGAACAGAGGCTAAACAGAGTTAAAGAATAAAGTAGGTATTTATTAAAAAGCCTTAATGGATACACCTTGGGCAGTACAACAGCCTGGCCAGGGCTATACCCAAGATGAATCCAAAATTGTCACAAAAATGGACAACCGGTCATGAGGTCTCACACTTTTATAAGTTTTGGTCCATTTGCATATTGGGGTTAATTGTCCAATTATAGCTTCAGATTATGAAGTCCCATCCTTCTTGTTTTCTCTCTTCAGCCCACTGTTGTTTATGCTCTTGGGCCTGAAACTTGTAATGGTTGTCCTTGGTCCCAAGCTAGAAAAGAAATTGTTTTGTCTACCTACTCTGTGAAGAGAGCTTACCAACACTTAATATGAAGCACACCTAGGCAGCACAAAATCTGAAAAATATGAAAGCTCAAGGCATCACCTGGATACCTCAGAACATCTTCCAGTATCTGAAGGAACCTACACAGAAGACAGAGAGGAACTCTGCATCAGGAAATATAGTGACACGACAAGGATTCAGACTGAAAGAAGGAAAATTTAGGTTAGATATCAGGAAGAAGTTCCTCCCTGTGAAGGTGGCAAGACTCTGGCACAGGTTGTCCAGAGAAGCTGTGGCTGCCTCATTCCTGGAAGTCTTCAAGGCCAGGTTGGATGGGGCTTGGAGCAACCTGGTCTAGAGGAATATGTCCTTCCCCACGGCAGGGTGGTTGAACTGGATGATCTAATAAGGTCCCTTCCAACCCAATTAATTCTATTATTTGCCTTAAGTGATTCCCAAATAAGCAATCAGTTGAATATTAACAGCCTCAGAAGAAGGTCTGAAACATTTGTGACTACAGCACAGTGACAAGGGAATCTGCCAGATGTTTTACAAGGTGTGCCTCACCTGGCAATATCCAAACACAAGTTCCTGACAGTGGTTAAGAATTTATAGTGCTTTAAATCTTCCAAGGATCTTTGAAGAGAGTTGTTGCTTCTATCAACTAGGATTCTGGCATAATCGCTGAAATCCAGTGTGATACTTCCACAAGCTACGGATATGAATCTATCTCTCTGTTGCCCATGTAAAATAGAGAGACCTTTAAAACCAGTGCTGCTTCCCATCTATTAATGAAGGGAGAATTGGACCCATTTTTTTCTGTAACTTTACATAAATCAAGGCACAGACATGCTAACTGTATCAGACAATAACTTCAAAGTGCTTGAGAGAAAACAGAAGTTGTCATTCAGCTCTCATCATCAGCTTTATTTTATGCCAGCCAGACAATACACATTTCATGCAGACTATACATTTGCTCCAGGTGCTGCTCAGATGAGAGTTCCTGACTTCATGTGAGTTCCTTCTGCACTAAGGTACTTGATTCTTGGTCTGTAGCACCCGTGTTTTTTTCAGGGGTCCTGGAAGCAGAGAAAGAGCATCACTGCAAAGCTATCAGAGCAATCAGCTGGCCCATGACAACAAAATGCCACCCCTGAGCTGGACTTTGCCCCATGACCAATGGCTCTGCAGAGTGTTCCCCAATCAACCACACACTGGGTATGTCCTCAGGCTGGCTGGTGAGTGGTCCTGCTCCCTGCAAGGAACAGGTCCAAAACCCATGGATGTCCACAAAACCTGTGAGGGCTTAGGCTGGACTTTTTGACCCGCCCTTTTGACAGCCCTTTAACTGTGACCAGGATCACGTCCACCATCAGCTACAAAAAATACTTGCCAATTGATTATAACACACATTAAACAAACACCTTGCTGTAAAATTGTCTCACAAAGAAGCAGTTTGTTTCCCTCATGACAGGTGGTAAAAGCTCTCTCACAGTGGAGCTGAGCTCTTGTGCCACTCAGGAAGCACCTGGAACCTGTTAAAACAACCAGCAGGAAAGTAAGCCCAGCTAACATATACTAACCCCAATTTGAGAGCACCCCTTTTCTCTTCGATATCCCCAGGAGGAGACACCAGGAGGTGATGGTGGCACCAAGGTACTGGATGCCTGGCAGGGTCACCTTGGTACCTGGATAGTCTTGGATGGCAGCACAAAAGAACAAAGGCACCCTGGAGTTATGGTAGATGCCAGTAGAAGCTCTGGACATATGTTGGAAAGAAGGCTGGGTCTTGAGACAGCACAGAGGGAGGGATAGGAAAGGAAAGACCTGTAGGGAACAAGGGAATCAGTCTTCATTAGGAAAGAGGAGGATCTCTGGGGATGAGGAGAGACATGGATGGGTAGGAACGGGTCTGTGAGGGTGCAGAAAGGCAGAAAGCAGTTGATGATGCATGAGAAACCTGCTAGGATTTAAAATGGGCAGTTTTACATGGTGTTTGCACCAAGGGACTGTGGAGATCCCCCAGTCCCTGAGTCTTGCATCACTTTTGTGCAGGGAATGGTTCCAGGTTAGAGGAGGGAAGGAGGGGCTGACACTGTGGAGTGGCTGGTTACCATTTTCTTGGTCTATGAAATCAGCCCAACCCAGACACAAGAAAAACCATTTCTGTGTGAGAGGCTCATGGGGCAGGACCATGTGAAGAGCCCTGGCAGGACAGCTCTCTCTCAAATACTCACCCTTACCTTGCCCTTTTTGCTTACTACGAAGAGACATTTGCTGCCAGAAGCTGTTGGCAGAAGTTGGTAGGAAATCTGCTGAGTTCTTTCAGCCCAGTAGTTCCTATGGGAATGAGCACTATAAATCAAAGGATTAGGGGGAAAATGCAGAGCAGCTTCTCTTTGGAAAGATGCCCCACTGTCAGGATAGACTAGGTCCATACTGCTGATGCACAGGCATCTGCTAAGACAGGACCCATTGCCTGGTCTCTGGAGAAGGATGAAGATGTCTGCACATCCTTGCCAGTGGAAATGGTGCCCAAGGGCACCTGCACTTGCAGTTTGAAGGCCATCAGTAACTACTCCAGATACCAAGCACATCTTCACACGTCATTTAATAAGGGAGGACGCAGGAACCATGGGGCATGATCTCATGTTGTCCTGTGCCAGTGCATACATGATGAGCCAGGTTCAACCTGATCCAGGTGGATCAACACCAGAGCCATCCCACCTCTTCCTTGGTATCCAACCCTGCTCTTGCTGCTACCCTGCATTTCAGAGGAGAGCTTTGAAAGTAAAAAATCATCTCTCCCTGAAGCAACATGAATTGTTTTCAATCCACCATCATTTTCCTGAGCCCTTGCTAGGATCACCAGGGGAATTCCTCCATCTCAGCAGCACTGTGGTGGTCCCTCCCTGGTGAGACAGTCAAGAAGCTGCTGCCTGCAGTGTATGTTCTTCTTTTTAATCTACTGGCTCTTTTCCCATGACTGTGCACATCCTTCAGCCATGGATTTCAGGCCTGAGGAGGAGAAAGAGACTGTGTCCCATCTCATCCCCTGGCTTCCTCTTTGTTTGCATGAATATAGACAACTGCGTGATTGTCCATCCAAACCTGTTTTAAACAGGAAGGAGTGTGAGGGGTAGGTAATTACATTACTTTCCCCTGGAGTTGGTGTTCAGAAACAACAGAGCATGAACAGCAGAAAACAACCATGGCTGTTTCCTGCAAGGCTGCACAATGAGGTCTAGCTCTAGGTACTAGCCTTTGGAAGAGTGAGCTGGCAGTGTGCAAATTGGAGAGTTGAAAGGAAAGCCTGATCCTGAAACATAACGAGCCTCAACACACATGCAGTAACATACATAAATTATCTTTGTTTAAGCCAAGCAAGGAAAGAGTTTGGAGATCTTTGCCCTCATGAGGGCTGCTGATGGCAAATTGCTGTGGGGGAAGGTGAGAAATGTAGAAGAGATGAATTGGAGGTGACAGATTTCTCCTCCTGTTATGTCTGAGAGAGGTGCAGAAAGAGTATGAAATTCAGCAGGGGTTTGTTTCCCAGAGACAGCACAAGGTGTCTGGAAATAACTAGGGGCGTTCATGGGCCACCATGAGCACACATAGCACCATCTCCTCTTTGTTAGTCCTGGCATAACCACATGGAGCTGGGATTTTGTGACTTGGGTTCTAAACTTGCCTCTGACAGCTCCAGCAATTTTGTCCTGAGAGATATGGAGGACCTGCTCACATCTCATCCCTGTTCCTCTATGAATTCACATCTTGATGCTTTGGTGGCCTTATATCAAAATGAGCTGATGACTTGCATTGTCTTCTGCAAAGTTACTTTAATTTAAAGCAGTTTAGCTATTTGGGAGCTGTTATGAGTCTGTATAGGCACACAGAAAATTAAAGGTTGCCATTAAGAGAACTAGAAGCAGCAGGAATCCTCTACCAGTGGCTCAGAAACAGCAAACAGCCTCAGGCAGAGAACTTTGGTGCTCAAGGAACATCTTAAAGAAAAAACCTTGAGAACTCTGTGCTTTCTTTCCCAGAGAATTCAGGTGAGGAGACAGCTCTTGTCAGTGGAGGAGCCATGTTTTGGTTAGTGCCCTTATCCAGGAGGACATTGGCAGGTTCATGTTCCTCAGAAGATAGAAACTCATTGATTTCTGGGCAAATGCAATTCCTAGTTAGATTATAAGTAGGTTCTGACAAGTCACTTCTGTCTTCTGAATGCTGTGGTGCCCTTTGTGCACTGAAGCTTGTCGTCTTTACAAAACAGCAACAAAAATACAAACCTTTTTTGTTCTGAAAAATGGTCTTAACATGGTACTTTATAATTGGTCTCAGTTGCATTCTTTGGAAAAAGCACATCAAGCAGTAGATACAACACTGTGAATTGTATCAAGGAAGTGCAGAATTTCAGCTTTGTTCTATACCTCAGCAAGCAGAGGGGTTGCTGTCCTTGCAAAGGTGTGAGACCTGGAAACATGCACCTGTTTGGGGCCAGCAAGGTCTGAAGAAGAAAGTGCCTGGTTCAGTGTGATTTCAGTGTGAAATCTGGCCTGATGTAGGTGTGGGATGAGCAACAAGGAACTCAGCCCTTCGGAGTTCAAACCAAAGCAGCAGACAGGCAAGCTCTTAACAGAGCTCTGCTAGCAGAAATCTAGATGTTAGAAGACTTCTGCATACCTTCAAGTCAGATGAGGACCTGAAGAGCATGGAGGAATCATGTCCTAAATACTAGTCAGCCCCTAAAAGCACAGCTGAGATTTTTTCAGTGCTTTTTTTACTGGTGGAATCTACAGCTTGGAGGAGGCAGCAGCACTGTCAAAGCAAGGCAGGTGAAAGTAAGTAATGGTGGTACATAGGAAAGGATGCAGGATATCACCTACATCAAGGACAGGGACACCTTCCACTAGACCAGGTTGCTCCAGCTCCAGTACAACCTCACCTTGAACACTTCCAGGGATGGAGCAGCCACAGCTTCTCTGGGCAAATCTCTTGGGTCCAAGCAAGGTGGCCACAGCTGAACTTGTCTTCAGTTGGGTACTAAATCCTGAATCAGGCCAAGGAGCAAGTCAGTCCAGTGGCATGGGGCTGCTCTCAGGATTTCCCAGCCTTGACCATCTACTGGAACCATCAAGTGCTTTGTTGTGACGGCCGGTCAGGGGTCTGATGGTTCGACCCGGATGCTGCAACCTTCCCAGAGACAGGTCTCGCAGGAGACAACTATNGTTCCACAGGATCAGGCTTTATTCGAGCAACCCTGCAAAGGAGACCAGGGACGGACAGCTCTCTTCTGAACAGGGCAGAAACTGGGGTTTTTATGGGGAAAAGTGAGGGTGATACAGAGGGCAAAAAAGAATCTGCATGGGACCCCAAAGCATGCTGGGCTCTCACCATGGCCAAGGAGGATTTTCCAATTCAGGAGANCTCGCAGGAGACAACTATCTAGGGGTCTCAGGCTGTCCTTCAGCTACTGGGTAACCTCAGCAAGGATTGGGCAGCCCGTAGCTGCAAGCAATCAGTTCTTAGCAGTGAATTCAANAGGAGCGTTGTGTAGCAGTTCCACAGGATCAGGCTTTATTCGAGCAACCCTGCAAAGGAGACCAGGGACGGACAGCTCTCTTCTGAACAGGGCAGAAACTGGGGTTTTTATGGGGAAAAGTGAGGGTGATACAGAGGGCAAAAAAGAATCTGCATGGGACCCCAAAGCATGCTGGGCTCTCACCATGGCCAAGGAGGATTTTCCAATTCAGGAGAATTGAGATGATCTTATCACAACCCATTCAAGGGACATCTCTCCAGGGGAGAGGTTTGGTGTGCTTATGGGTGTTGCTAACTGACAAGAACAGACCTGTCTGCCACCTATCATGTCGTAAGATGCCCTCCACCATCTGCCATGCAGGGTGCTCCTCACTCTTTGCTGTGACCCAATTCTCCAGACATCTTTCAGAGCTAGAGAGCACATACTGGTCTCAAAGACAATATGGGAACATCCAGCTTTGTTTGGGGACTTGAGGTTGTTGCATGCCACAGGCTAAGTTGGGGTGGGCAGAGGACAACAAGGATGGTTCAGAAATGCCTTCCCCTTCTCATCTCTCATATTGAAACACACTGAAAGCAGTCAGGACCCTCACATATCACTAAGATCTGCCACTACCATCCATCATTTTTCTGGTGGCTGGTCCTTGTCATTAGCTTCCATGGAGTAGACTGCCTGAAGGGCAAGCTGGCATTTTAGAAAGCATGAAGATGCCTTCAATCCACTAGTAGGATTTTCTTTTATTCTTGCCTCACATGTCCTCCGCATGACAGTCAGGTTTAGGGAGTTGTTCCCCAGGCATCCTGCAACATAAATTGAGTGTGTTTACAAGCAATTCAGAGTTCATGACAGACCACCACTCCTGAAGTACTCAGAGCTGTGTTACTCCTCATCACATACCCCTGAGCTTGGAAGTAGACCCAGTGGCATTAGTGGAATTGCACCCGACCCAGAAAGCTCAGGTGAATAAGGGGAAATGGAAGTGAGGTGACAATTCCCCAACTGAATCAAACTTACCATGACACTGCTGGAAGAAGGCAGAGCAGAAGCCCATGTCTCAACACCACAATATTTTCCAAACGTGGAAAAGATACTGTTCCTAAGAGCTGAGCACATCCATATCATGATGTTATACTATATATATAGTTATACTAGGGAATTTCTCCTTCCTGTACGGCTCCTCTTCTTGATCTGATGTCAGTGTTGGTTGTTATTCCTTGGATGTTGGGAGGTACAAGCTATGTCAGAAGTATCTTCTTAAAAAGTCTCTTTGTCTCCTGCACTGGCACATCTCTAAATAAACTCTAAATCAAAAGAAAATTACACAAGAGGCTGCATTTGTATAGGGGCTGATATGTCAGCTGATGAAACATCCTTTTACAGGGATGTAAAAATGGTAACTGAGGTTTCCAAAGGGAGCTCGGTTCTGTGCCCAAGCTGGAGTGGAAGGATGGAGAGTGTCAAGGAAAAACTTCTTCATCCACCGATGCACAAGCATCCTAGATGAGTGGACACAATGTAGTTAAAAGCAGCTCAGTAAAACTGGAAGCAAGGAGGCAACTCCTCATGAGACTGCTCACGGCACTCAAAATGACACATCTGCAAAGCCTCTGATCACTCTCAGATCACAGAATTATTTAGGTTGGAAAAGACTGCTGAGATGCTGTTATTAAGAACTTGAGATGGAGACTTGACTTTCAAAATTCAATTTATTGTCTCCCCTCCTTGTTCACTTCACCCAGACACCAACACTGATAAATAAGACTATTTCTCTTCCACCCAATGCCTCCACACCTTCATAGTAAATGCTCTTGTAAGACAAAGCACTTCATTACCAGTGAAGCACTCCAGTACAGCCTTTGGAAAGAGGTGGGCAGTGCCAGTCACTAGTGATTTGGTGAAGATTAAGGAGTCGGTCAATACCAGTGGGTTCAGATAGTGATGGTTAAAGACCAGGGATAGGTCCTACTGTTCCCTTGAAATGCATCCTGCCCCTTTCTGCGTTTGGGCTTTGCAAGGCTGAGTTCAGAGATCAACAGGGCAGCAAAGGCATGTTTTCCAGCATTCACTTTGGGCAGCTGCAGGGAACAGATGGATTACCTATGAAGACTGCAGCATGGAAAAGACCCCGTACCTTTGTGACATGGGAGAAGCACTTTGTTGCCTATCATGGATTGTCACAGATAAGTCCCAATAATAACCAATCCTTTAGAAATGAACATTTTTTCCGCTACCAGCTGTAGAGAGTGAAATGGTAAATCCTGCAACCTACAGCCCAGCTGAAACACTCCAAAGATCCTAGAGGTAGGAGTGATTGATGAACGGATGAAAATGGTGGGGAAGGGAGAGGGAAGGCATGGTGATACAGAGGACATCAGAAAGCAGCACTGTTACTAGCATGTGGTCACAAATGGAATAAATTCAGAAAGTGATTTGTAAACCAGGCAGGGATGAGAAATAGCACGCTTAGCAACAGGAAGGCAGAAAAGGTTTGGTGGCCCATTGATGTCAACAGAGAGGAGGAGGACGTGGAGAAGAGGTTTCAAAATCATAGAATCATGGAATGGTTTGGATTGGAAGGGACCTTAAAGACCATCTAGTTCCAAACCATGGGAAGAGACACCTTCTGCTAGACCAGGTTGCTCAAAAATACAGTAATTTTCTTCAGGTTGGTGGGGATATCCATTAAAGAAGAAAATATGATTAAAAATTGGAATTGCAGGCTAATTAAAAGAGAAAAGAGATTAAGCTAAGACTAGGGTTCACAATTTAAAATAAAATTGTGCCCTCAGTCCTGCTTTCTTCTCAAGCATCATTTTCTCAAGATAACCAATGCTTTCATTAATATAAAATCACTGCTTTACACTTCTACAGACTTTGCCAAGCACTTGGCTCAACAGTGTCTGGGTTTGCAGTGCACTGAAAGTGCTCAACCCAAGAACTTGCCACCTCCTTTCAAAGAGGATTTATACCTTCTTCAACCCTCTCATTGGCCTTTCAGGTGTTTTTCACGTAACAATTGAAAGGTTTGTGCTGCAAGGGACGTTAAAGCTCAATTAGTTCCAATCCCCTGCCATGGGCAGGGACACCTTCCAGTAGACCAAGCTTTTCAGGTTTGGTTTGGGGAGAAAGCAAAGCTCTAGGCAGTTGAAAAAAGTGTAATTAACACTGGTAAATACACATCATCTACCCTCCTTCCAGCTCTCCATGGGATTTGGTCTCTGCTCCCTGAGCCAGGACAAGGTGGACATGATTGCACTGCACGGACCCTCTACTCAAAGATATTTTATGTAGAAAATAAAAAAAAAACAAACTTGCACCACCCACATGATTTCACTGTCCATCTTTGCATTTGCAAACAATTATAGCTCATGCCAGACTGGTCTGAGGTTAGCAGCCACTTAAAGGGAGTTAGACTGTGCCAGCCCAGCTGTCCCTACAGCAGGCATGAAAGTGTCAACTCTAAGAACACAAGCCTCATTTCAGTTGGACAGACATTTCTTTCACTTAACTGTGGTTCTGATTGAGAAAACAAGATCAAAGAGGTGGTATTCGTCTTCAGCATTTATTTATCATTGGAAAAAGAACCCTTTGAGCAAGCAAAGATCACAAGCACATCACAATCAATTTGCAGTACATTAATATATCTGTGTGTGTGTGTGACTTTCATCAGAATATCAACAATGAAAAAGCACCACAAGGAGGTGTGCTTGACATGTTTACAAGAGACAATTTGTGATACGCAACCAAACCCAGGCCACAAAATATTAATTAGACACTTCCTATCTGCCTCCAAGAGGCAAGAGTTTGTGGAATGCATAGGCACCAGGTTTTGGCACCAGCTGTGCTGCAAATGAAGAAGCAGGTGATTGGTGTGCGAAGCAGTCAGAAAACAGGAGTTCAGTCAGCAATTAGCACCATTTTGCAGAAAGGAGTAACAGTACAATACAGTAAAAATGCAAAAGCAAGCAATAGCACAGGAACTCTCAAAGGGTAAAAAGCAAAACATTTCTTTTTTTTCTTTTTACAAGAAAAGTAAAACATTACAAATCAGCAGTGGAACAGAATCAGCATTGTGGTAGCTGGAAACACAGAACAGCAGAGCACTGTTTCCCAGTGGGATTGACAGGTTCAGAGCCCAAAGTGAATTTGAAATGCAGAGATTTGGTCTCCTTTCTGATAAACCTGAGTGGGTTGGATGGGCAGAGTCTGTGGAAGGTACAGCAATGCAGGATTTCACCCTGAGGCTTGCCTCTGCTGTAGTTCCTGGTATTCAGTGCAGTGCCAGCCCGTGTGCTTAGATGTGTGTGCGCTTTGATGCATGCTGCAGATATCGTGCACAAGGACCACAAGCCAGGATTTCTATTCCTACTTTGTTGATGTGAGAGGAAGGTATCCAGGCCTTACCAGTCTCCCAGGCTCTTTCTGCAAAGAAAACCTTTCAAGGACCATTCATCCCACCCAAAGACAGGTGTCAAAAATAGGCAGCTCAATGACCCTTGGAAAGTTCCTTCACTAGAGAGGGAAATAAAACCACTGGCTAACACCTCATACCTAGCTTTGTAGTGAGCTCATGGAATGGCTTGAGTTGGAAGGCACCTTAAAGATCTTCTAGTTCCAAGCCCCCTGCCACCAAAAAAGTTCATGTATTATGGAAACAATAAAGCTATATTCTCACCACTCAGCGTGTATGTTTCAAACACTGTGATGGATGCTCTTCATTAAGAAGAAACCATCCCAAGTTGGATGATCGGCGGTTCATCCAGAGCCATGGAGATGCTTGGATTAGGTGGTCTGAGTATCAAAATTTAGTTCACCTTGAAGTCAAGGGCTAAATTCTCATTGAATTCCAGGTGAAACTGTGGCAAGTGTGGTGTATCTTTAAATGTGAAACTTAGGTCTGAAAAATAATAGGAAGAATTGTTTTGCATGGTCTGTCCTTATGTAAGATTGGTGTGTTGAGCTATTTCAACTGTCTAATGCCTTCCTGATGTGTTCTGCCTGCTGTGATGTATCATCTTCACAGCTTACATCACCTCCTGTAAGAAAGGACATTACTGAGGAGTGTAAAGATGAAGAATCTTAAAAGCCAAGGAATCACACCAAGTCTTTGGAGCTCCTCTTCTCTGGCCAGTTGTCCCTTATGTGATAGGTAGGAAGAGCTGTGAGCAGCACGCCTCCCCGCCAGCCCAACACAAGCCTTTTGCTGAGCTGCTCGAGAGACAGAGCTGAGCAGTGGTGCAGCGGCTTCTGAGCACTCAGAAAAGCAATGATCAATATAGACAGATCAGCATCTCCATGAGGCATGCACATAAAAAAAACAAAAGCAGCACTATATTCACAAAGATTTGCACAGTTTTACTTCCTGGAGGATTTTCCCTGGTTTCCTCCTAAACAGCAGAGGTTTAAATATATATATACTTCTATATATGAATATATATTTTCCACATACACAACCTGACTAGCTCATAGCACACAGTTCTAACACAGCTAAGCTTGGAATTACACCACTGAATTCAGAACACTACATTTACTGATACTCAAAGGTTTAGGCTGTTAGCGCAAGGCAAACAGGACGCATCACATGATACATTGAACTTGGCATTTATTCATTACTAAGGCCAGCACTTAGGCCAGGTCATCTGTATATCACAGAGCTTTCATCCTCATTCGAAACTGTCACTCAGCCTTGTAGCCCACCACTCATTTATGTTTCCAAAACACCAATTCTAATGGGATGAAACCCCAAAAATGGGACTCCTCACCCTCCCAACCCATCCATTTTTGTGCTAGATAGTTTCACATCTCTAAAATACCCCTAGCAGTAAGACTTCCCTTATTCCACCACCTCTACAGCAACACACCACCTCCCCACTCTACTTCTCATCTCTGTCTTCATGCTTCCCAATTGTACACTGGAAGTTTCAAGCTGGACTTCATATTAGGAAAGAAAATTTGGAGCTGCAAAAATAAGTAACAAGAACCCTGCATCTTAACTTGCAGCCACTCTGCTATGGTAGAGTTTAACAGCTCAGTTTGCTGGGATAAAGATTAATGCTTATGTATTTAGGACCCAGAAGTTAGGCACATAAATTTGGATTGGGACCACAAGTCTCCCACTGATCCAGTGACCCAGATTCTGTGGCATGCAATGCCATTCTGTTGGGCCAGTTCATACTTGCTGACAAATGGTCCTACTATGTTTAGGGCTTCCAGACTCGTTGTGGGGATTTTCTAGCGTAAGAGCACAGTAAATACGACTGAAACCCTGAGATCATGTCTGGAGGGACTCTAGGGATCCCAGCAACTTTTTAATGACCCTCTTGAGATACTTATGAGCCAACATGAACATAAACAGCTGGAAGAATAAACACAATGGGGGCTGACAGCTCTGGCCAACCTTGGTGACACATTTCTTTCTACCCCTTGGAAGGTCACGCTTGCAAACTAAACCACTTTTTGAAACCTAGCTTTGCCTATTGGCATACCAGAAGTGAAGAAAGCAGACCAAGATTCAAAACAAAACAGGAATAATTAACAAGATCCATAACTCAGGGGAAACAATAGGGAAGAACAACCTGCTGATAACCTAGTCTAACCTGCCTTGTGCAAAGTCTTCACTGCTCACTGCACCTTCCCTTACTAATTGTTTTTTTAAATCAAGGACCTCAAGTGGTGTTGATGAGTGAAGTTGCCTTGATGCAGCTAGACATACTCCCAGCTACCCTTGGGGAGGATTTGGCCCTTTAATTCCATGGGATCTCTTTTCCTGTTGCTTCTTGGAGCAGAATTCCCATCAGTGTCACCAGGGGAAATCGTTCTTGGCCATACCATTGATTTGGGAGGATTTACAGCATATCCATGGCACCATGAATGAACCTGATCTCTCAGCCTCCAAACCCCTTTACCTGTTGACACCAGTGGGAGATGACACAACAATGGCCAACCCAAAAGGGCCTCATGGGATGACAGCACAGTCCCTCCATGGCTCAATGGGCACTTCCATGCTGTCAAAGCACTGAAGGACCATGCCAGAGGAAAGAGACAAGCTGTTGGATGTAATCAGTGTTGATCCACCACCTTCATCTCTTAGGCATTCTCACATCCCCTATACTGTGCAGAGCCATGCTGTGCAGGCAAAGCAGAACAACCTGACCTCAGAAACAAGGATTTCCTAATCCTCCTTGGAAATAAAACCAAAAAGCTTCTAATACAATCAGAACAAAAAGCAGATTAGAAGCCTCTAATTAATTTTGTGGCCTTTATTTAATCAAAGGGACAGGAGGGAAAAAAAAAAAAAAAGGAAGGAAGAAAGAAAAGGAAAAAATGAGAAAGAAAGGAAAGTGCGGTGACATTTACTCTTTTGCCTCAGCCAGTTTATTGTTCATCTCTTTACTTTTCTCCTTATCCTCTGGCTTTGCAGTGTTGAAGGTCTCGGCGCTCTTTTTCTTGGCAGCCCGGCCAGATGCAATCTGCTTGTCTTTGGTCTTTTTCAGGGGTTTATGGCTTGTTGTGGTCTTTTTTGGTTTGGAAGGCTTTATGCTAGACTTTTCCACCTGCATGGAGGGCAACAGACAAAATGACAACACAGAGATGGGGAGAGAGAGAGAGAGAGAGATAGAGAGAGAGAGGGGGAGAGAGAGAGAGAGGGAGAGAGAGAAGGAGAGACACAAGGACAAGCAGAAAACAAGATTCAGATCTGAAACAGCACAAATGTTACTCATCTGCTCATCTCTGTCCTGCCACAAAGGCAGGGGACCACCTGAGCTTATGCTGAGTTGCAAATGGCCAGCCATCCTTTCAGGATGCCCTAAAGTCAGTGCCCCTGGAGCCAGCAGAGCCCGTTGTATCCAAATCAGGATAGAGCAGGGTGAATAGGAGAGGGAATATTATCAGTAATTTTATCAATTTCTGCATCTTTCTCTGACTTCAGGAGGGGTTTTGCAAACCCACAGAGGATTGTCTCTCTCTGGACTGGAAGCAGCAAAATGATGCTCAGGACAAAGAGGCTGCTATAAGTCTCCACCTTTCTTGCAGGAGAGGACTCCTTTGTTTGTTCGTCCTTAACAGATTCCCAAAATGGAAGAAAATTACCTTGGGATACCCTAGGTGCAGAATGCTAGTTGGCACATGAGAAAATTCCACAACATCTTGTTTCTACACCCCCAAAACAAGAAGGACAGTTACAAAAATTAAGGGAGAACAGAAGCTTTCATCTCCTACATGCTCTCCCTGCAATCCCTCTCAGTCCTCACAGATCCAAGCACTCATCAACTTAGGGAACAACTTATGGTCCTCCATCTAAAACTTCACAGACTGACTTCTTTAATATGCAGATCCTCTGCTGGTCCTAGAAAACAAGGCTAGAAGACATTTCAGATCAGGCCCTTTCCAACACATGTTCTCAATCTGATCAAAGCCAGGAGTGCAAAATCTGTGTAATGCTCTGAATTTATGGCAGGTGTCTGGCTCCTAGCATAAAGTGTGGAGCTCCTAAAGTTTTGGAGGGAGGAAGAAAAAGCTGCCTGGATAATCACATAGGAAATGGCAACAGAAAAACCTCTTCATCTCGGCCCTACCCTCACTTCTTTACAGTTTGACGTAGGACACTATTGTCTCTGAAGTGCCTCAAGCTATCCTAGAGCCCATAGAATTATAGAACAGTTTGGGTTGGAAAAGTCCCTAAAGAACATCTCATTCCCTACCCCCTGCATGGGCTGGGACATCTTCTACTAGACCTGGTTGCTCCAAGCTCCCTCAAACCTGGCACTGGACACTTCCAGGCATGGGGCAGCCACAGGGCCTCACCACCCTCACAGCCAATCATTTCTTCCCAATATCCCTTCTAACCCTGTCCTCTGGCAGTGTCAAGCCTTTCTCCATTGTCCTGTCCCTCCAGGCCCTTGTCCAAAATCCCACTCCAGCTCTCCTGGAGTCCTGTTAGGCACTTACAGGGGCTCTGAAGTCTCACCAGAGCATTCTCTTCTCCAGGCTAAACATCCTCAGCTCTCCCAGCCTGTCTCCATAACAGAGGTGCTCCATCTCTTGGAGCATCTCCATGGCCTCTTCTGGACTCAGTCCAACAGATCCATGTCCTTCCCATGCTGAGGACCCCAGAGGTGGAGGCAGCACTGCAGATGGGGGTCTCACAGAGCAGAGGGGCAGAATGGAACAGTTGGGCAGAATTCTCTCCCTGATCTCCCTGTCCATGCTGTGGGATCAACCCAGGACCCTGTTGGCTTTCTGGGCTGGCAGTGCACACGGCTGGGACATGTTTAGTTTTTTATTCACCACCATCTCCAAGGTGGATCCTGAGATACACTTGTTGGCTGGAATGAGGATACCACATAAGGGGAGTGACAGCAAGCAGTGTTCAGCCTAGCCTTACTGTGTTGGACTTGTCTCACCAGGAGCAGTGATGGCCCTGGGTCCCTTCTGCCGTGTTTCTCACCTTTGGAGGTTCTTTGTAGGGTTCGCTGTAGAGAGTGCGTATCCTTCTGCGTTCCAGGTATTTGTTATCAGATGGAGAAGGCTTACTGGTTTCCCCCTTGAACTGAGCGCTGTAACTGGTTTCTTGGGTCATTTTCTCCTCTGGCGGCTTGTACTGGGGCTTTGCTTTTATTGCTTTCACAGGCTTGACATCTATCCAAGGTCTGAACTCATTTCTACAGATCAAAAAGGAATAGGGTTCAGGAATTAAACCAACAGGAAAGCAATGATACCATGGGAATGGAGTCCTGCATTGCTCAACCAAGCCTACGTAGAAAGGATTTTGCCTCCATCCAATCAGATTTACATAGAAATTGTCTCCCAACAATTCATTTTTTACCTCATCCAAAACCCATTGACACATTATAAGAAATTCAAATGAAATGCAGTCTATTAAAATCAACCAGTCCTGGACACCCCTTAGCCATGCCTGTAAGTAGAAACTGGTATGATTCCACCTATATTGCACCTATTAGACAGAAAAGTTCTGAAAATTCCATACTAACAGATAAATAATTAGGACTAACAGGTAATTAATTAACACAACACCAACTAAGATGTAAACTCAAGCAGAGCAGGGAATGCAGTTTATCATCTATATTGTGAGTTATGGCTTCCGTTTATTAACTGATAGTGGATTCCTGAATGACAGGGAAAAAATAACACCATTTTTCATTTCTTTTGGACAGAGCTGCAACTTCTGGTAGAAAAAACCCCAAACACAGTTGAAAGTGTGGAACAGTGTCTTCTGGACACATTCTGCTTCCCATCCACAGCCTCCTTCCCTTACTTTTTGTAGTTCTTCCCAATACAACACCAACAACCTTCCAGGTTTGAATCAAACCATATCAATTTCTCCCTAAAACTCATCATTCACCTGAGAATGTGGAAGGAGAAACCCTAAAGGTATTGCTAACTTGGGGGGTTGTGCTCAGACATAGACCAAGACAGTGTTTAGATCCTTAAAACGCCAGTGCAAGCCAGGATCTATCCTACCAGTGCTGATACAAGCCCTCTGCAAAGGGGTAAACTTCCCTTGGAAATCACAGAATTGCAGAATGTTTTGAGTTGGCAAGAACCTTAAAGCTCATCTCGTTCCAACGCCTTTCCATGGGCAGAGACACCTTCCACTAGACCAGGTTGCTCCAAGCTCTTGTCTTAATTTCAGGACTTCCAAGGCATTAACCCTTTTAAGTTACAGACCCTGCCTCTCCTGCCTGTTCCACTTAACCACTTCTGGGTTGTATTACTCCTTTTCAGCCTGTATTACTAGGCTGTCCTGGTCTAAAAGACAAGTGTCTGCCAAGGAAGGCAGGAACCTTCCTGGAATGGAAAATATTATCTCTTCCTTACTATTATAACTTTGAAATTATAGGGCTTTCACGCAAAAATAAGGGAATAGGAATAACAATTCTTTACTAAAATAGATATATGTATTTATACACACACATACACACACACATACATATATAAATATAAAACAAGGCAGACAAACATCAATGACAACAGCAACAACAATAAACCAGAAAAAAATTTCCCAGTAACAGCCTTTTTCTGCCCGTGAACCAATTTCCCCTTTGGTGTCGTTACGATCACAACCGGCAGTGGGGACTGATGGCTCCTGCTGAGACAAAGAGGCTGCAGTGACTCCCCCACAGCTGCAGGGGGCGATGTTGGCTCAGTGTGAGGCAGCGGGCAGCCGAAGCAAGCGCTGAGCCTCTCCAGGGGGTAATAGTGACCCCGGGAGGAGAGAGAAGGTAGAGGGTGAGGGGTGTTTCTGTTTTTCCCCGGCTCTCACGTGTTCCGAAGGTGTCTTGGCAACGGCAGCAACAGCCACCGAGGCTCCAGTAATGTGAAAAATGACCAGATAATATTGGCTTTAACATTTATGTATTAGCTTTTGCATGTTGTTAGTGATTGTAAGTATATAGAAAAAGTACCAATTATAACTCTTTTTAGCTGCTTGTTAATAAAAGAGAATCTATCAGTTTAAGTATGCACTGTATTGCACATAGAAATAGTAGTGTAATGAATATAATATCTGTGTATCACTTATGGAAATAATAGTGTGATGATAGTCTGTAATACAATACAGACCTTAGCAAAACCCAAGATGTAGAAAAAGGTTTTTGTGTAACTAAAACAGTGCATGGCCATCCACTGCCTGACCTAAGTGATATGATAACTCTGACACAAACCAGACCACCGGAGGACAATTAGAGAATACCATGTTAAATTTAAGGAGGACATACTAAATCCTTATCAGAGCATGTAAAACAGCAGGATGGAGACACAAGAAGAAATAAAATACATTGACCTGACACCCGGGATGTTGTGCAGATAAGCAGGAGTGTGAAGAAATCAAACAAAGGAGTTCCCAAAACTTCAGAAAGTTCACAAGAATGTTTGAATAATTTATGAAACACATGCATACGCATGTATCTCAGCGATGTAACTGATGTAACTGTATAAAGAGAATACTGTCTGTATACACTGGTGTGCTTTTTGGCCGTTCCTCAAAAGCACCCCGGGACTGGAAATACTGTTCTTCCTTTATCCTATTGTTATAGATATAGGAGGTAATTCAGGCTGGTGATTAATCTGTTATGTTTAATAAGTTGTTATAAGAAAGTAATGTATGTTTTTTAAATAAAGTATAAAAAACTCACACTGCAAGCACCAGACAGACCCAGAAAAATTCCAACGGCTGCAGCTGGCCGACCACAGAAAACTATCCTAATAACAAAATAAAGGACAGAAACTCGGGGCAGGATGGGTCTTCTCCTCTCCTGATGTACAGACACACCCTCGTAAAAATCCAAGATGAATATCTATAGATGAGGTATCTCCGGACACCTGGGGAACATTAACACCGACCCCCAGTTGCAAGATAAGATGAGGAGACATTAACGCCCATCGCCAACCCTGGTATGAGATAAGATGACAACCAGATTTCTTCATCCCAATTGGGGATCCGGAAAGCCGACTTCTCCATATTCATCATGGACCAGAGAAGAGCATTCACGACATTCATCATCATCCAGGAGAAGCCGCCCATGACAATCATCGCTGCCCCAAAACCTTTGTCCAGTCTTAGACACTGAAAAGATGGGACACTTGCATTTGAAATACCAACCGGGAATGAATAGACTATTGCCTGCGGCGAAATAAACTGTATTTAACCAGCTTAGC
>VXAX01002144.1:11920-43330 GCA_013399835.1 Leptocoma aspasia | reverse complement strand
GACAAAGACGTCCGGATTCGCGGAGATGGCTCTAGGCGGTGTCCTCTATCTCTGTGATATTGTTGTAGATTGGATTTCTCTGGTTGCTGATGAATATGGAAGAGGGTGGAGCAGAACTTTCCGAGTTCTTGAATGGGATGAGGACATCTCGACCGATATCTTATCTTATCCAGGAACCGGTGATGGGCGATAATGTCCCCTCCTTATCGTATCTAGCCACCGGAGTTGGTGTTAATGTTCCTCAGGTGCCCAGGGATATCTCATCCTGAGATATCCATCTGGGTGTAGTTGGACATCAGGAAAGGGGAACCTTATCAATCCACCGGCTCCAGTCCTTTGTTTTGCTAATGGGAGGTCGGCTTGCCCTCGCGGCTAGGGGTTTCCTTGGGTGCATTTTAAAACTTAGAAGTCATACTATTACTAAAAAGGACATATTAATATCCACCACCCTTTAATAAGATATTACTTTATTAATCACCTGCCTGCATTACCTGCTACGTCTATAACAGAAGGTTCAGCAGTAGCAGCGAGTCCTCCTGGGCAGGAGAAGTCCAGCACCAAAACCTACAAACATATGCCCTCCAAGCCAGGCAAAGACCGACCTGCCCCCAGCTAACAAACTGCCAGCCACCACACTGCTTCTCCCCCTACCCCAGCACCATTCCAATGATATACCAAGGCCCTGGCTACATCTTTTGTCTTTTAAATTGAGGTCCATTCACCATCTCTGTAACAACAAATGGAGGAAAATTCCCTGAAGAAAAAAAAGAAAACTTAAACCCCATCACTAGGGAAATGAACTCTGTATAAGGGGGCTGCCAGTCAATACTTTCCCATAATACTTTTGAACATAATCAGCTTCAACCAAATTTGTCAAATGGGAATGAAGATATTCCATTTTACTTCTATGAAGATAAGCAGCTGTATTGAGTCCAGAGGGTCAGGAAAGTTTAAGTATGGACATGTGCATATCATGAGAGGATGCTCAGGCAGAGATGCTAGGCTGCAAAAGGTCATCTGTTGTCCTGGCTGAGGACAGAAAACCCAGCCCAGCCATCTTGCCTTGCCTGCACTATCGCCTCTTGCTGCAAGGAAGGCAAAGACTTTAAGAGGGGTTAGGGTTACCTGATGCAATACATAAAGGTATAAAAGGTAGAGCAGCCATTTTGTGGACAAGCACATGACAGTTTAGTTCCATGTTCCCAGTGCTGTAATTTTTCCTTCCAATCTTTTGTTGTATTTTGTTAAGGTTTAATAAATCTTTGAAATTTTAAAGTGAGCATTGTTTCTCACACTAGCGACTTCAAAACCCATTAGCTATTTTCTATTGTATTTGTGGCAGAAATAGAAATCTCAAAGGTAAAAATCACAATACCTTCCCTCAAGATCAGTGAATGAGCACATGGGGAACATCCAAATGGTGTTCTGCAGCTGAGGGAAAGAGGTAAAGTTCATATTTGTCACTCATTCTCAGGACAGCTGAATACCAGTCAGAGCCCAGTCCCCATGAATCACCAGGTCAACCAGCAAGACCAAGCACAGGTTGTGTCTACAGAACCAGAGACAAAGGATGAAGGCTGTTGTACTGTGGATGCAGGGAGCGGATTTTAAAGGTGGAACACAAACCAGGTTTTACTCATTCTGCTGCTTGCAGAATACTGGTTTATATAGAAGTGAGCTCTGAAGCAGCGTGACTGTATTTGTTACCATAGTGCCTGGCAACTTCATTAGAAGATATATTATGTAAGAATAAACATGCAGGAAGTAACAGGCTTTTCCCCCAGACCCCTGTGATCTCTGTAGAAAAGGCACAGAAAAGCTTTGTACTCCCTGTGGGCTGTCAGGGAATGCATTTCTGCAGCAGAGCTGGGCTCTTAAAGCAACAATCAGTCTCATCTTGAGACACAGGGTTATGAATTAGAGGGGATTGATTAGAAATAGATATTTAGATGATAGATTGTTAAATATTTGCTGCATTTTTACTGTGTTAACTGCCTAAAAAGGGGGACAGGGTATACGTGCAAGAGCAATATGAAAGAATGCAAGGATGTGCAATAAGGGAAGGATGATGTTTATCAAAACAGGACAAAGTTACAAGGCTACCAAGATAACAAGGCTCCTCTGGACCCCCAACCGGATCAAACCAACCTCATGGTTTGGACTATGACCGAAGGATCAGTAAGCATACGCAAGAAGACGGGGTGAGAAGGTCAGTCTTGATGAAGACCATTTACTTCATCCCATACGACCTCCAAGACGACCACCAGAGACACGTACGCAGGTGCAAGGGACTGATGAGATAATTAACATATGAAGCAGGACAAGGTGGAGCCAGGAAATGTATATGCGTTGATGTATTGCAAAACCTAATGTGTATGTAACATTTTAGAGGATAAAAAAGAAGGCTGAGAGCTAGTAGATGTGCATGGCTTTGCAGAGGTATCCCTCATGCACCTGGCCGACAAATTACATACCTACTTTATAACTCACCTTGTCTTTTAGAGTCTTTCTGCGTATCAATCTGACTGAACAATGACACTGCTTGTGTCCATCCTTGCTTTGCTGGTCTGAATGCAGACGTAACAATTCTGTCAGTACTTAGCTCCACTGTTCTTGGTGATTGGACTTGACCCCTGACTACTTTATGTCTCCCAGGTTGAGCCTTTGGAGGCAAATAATAGAACAACAGCCATTCTTACGTGTATGTGCACTGATGCACTGTGTCTACCAGCTCTGGAATAGCTCAGTCACAACCTCTGGAAATGGAGGATAGAAGGCTACTGATCTAGAAATACCACACCTTGTTGACAAAGAAATTCTAAATACCAGTACGTCACATGTATTCAGTGCACATCTAGAACTAACGGGTTGCCCAGAGAAGCTGTGGTTGCCCCATCCCTGGAAGAATTCAAGACCAGGTTGGATGGGGCTTGGAGCAACTTGGTCTAGTGGAAGTTGTCCCTGCCCATGGCAGGGGGGTTAGAATAAGATGACCTTTAAAGGTCCTTTACAACCCCAACCATTCTGTGATTCTGTGTTTATATTCTAAATCTAAATCTAAATCCTTTTCAGGCAAATGTTTTAACATCACCAGCTATTAAACTACAACTGGTCCCTTCAAGTATGTGAGAGAGCATGGCCACGTTCATATGGAGTCCTACCATACCTGGTATGGACCAGCCATTCCTCGTTGTTACCACATACACAGAATCAGACTGGTTTGATTTGAAAGGGACTTTTAAGCTCATGTCATTCCAACTGTCCTGCCACGGGTAGGGACACTTCCCATTAGACCACTGAAACACTCAGTGTGTGTCCAGTTCTCCATATCTGACATCCAGAGCATGCAGAGACAGCAGAAGGAGGAGAGAATCTCTGACCATTTACTACAGCTACAGCTGGTGCAATGGGCTGGTCTCAAAGCCTATTATGATATTCAGGCAACACATGAACTTTAAATAAGTGTGACTAGAATAGACACAGGCTATCCTCTGCTGATTGCATCAGTGCCCGGAAGCTCAACGTGGTTAATGAGAACTAATTCCTAAGCCTCTCCATCTCTACCACAGATGAGTGAGGGAAAACAATCTATTGGGAAGTGCCCTTGGAATATGCTAGCTCCTGAATCCAACCCAACAATTACTTGGAAAAGCATTAGTTACAATGGGCCAGAATTGCAGCCAAGAGTGTGCTAGCAACTTTGCAACCTGGATCACAATGTTTGAGTATCAGGCACAGGGAATTTCCTAATGCAAAGTATGAAAGAGGAGGCAGGTGCCCTGCTTGGGGTTTGCATCTCTATTGCTTGTAGGGGTGAAGGGGATGTCTCAGGAAGGTAACCTAAATCCCCCTTCCAGGTCTGATGACTCTCAATCAAAGGTCTGTCTGATACTGTTCAATGTCACCATGACCTTGTGTTGTCCAAACAGTGCAGGGCACAGCAACACTCTCTTAAGGCAGTTGCACTGTACTTCCTGTGTAATGCCCTATTGCTGGGAAGTCCTCAAGGTCAGGTTGGATAGGACTTGGAGCAACCTGGTCTAGTGGGAGGTGTCCTTGCCCATGGCAGGGAGTTGGAACTGGATGGTCTTTAAGGTCCTTTCAAACCCAAACCATTCTGTGATTCTATCATCTGGAACTGGCCTGATTCTCCAGGATCTTTTTGTCACTCAGAGATGTTGTGTTATACATTTAAATACTTCTTATATGCAGTGAAGAAGTGAGAGGAAAATTAGCAGCTTTAAGAGTTATTAAAAAAAAATTATTCTGGGTATAGTAAAAATATCTGTATTCTAAGGTACCATATTGGTTGCTCCTATAACACTAAAACTTCCGCTGGTTTGGAGAAAGGTTCTCTTTGGAGAAAGATTCATTCTGAGACTTCCCTCATTATTATTCAATATTCCAAGGGCAATTTGTGGGGAAGGTGTCCAAAAAGTCAAAAATTCCCTCTGCAATCTGAAATAAGCCCTGAAAATGTTACTTTTCCCTTATTTACTGAACAGCAGGTGGTATCTGGAACTTTGAAGAATTCTGCACACCAAATTAGCTCTCAAAGTATTCAAGGAATGTGCTAGAACGCATCCTAAAAGAGATCAGTCTCACAGCTCACTTAAACCTTTGATCAAGCAGCAAGTATGAACCATGGACCAGCTCCAGTCTGGATGTGACCAACAGGCACAGCTTAGTCCAGCTCTGAAATTCTTTATCGAAGGGATTTTCAAAGCTCTAAATTCTGCTGAGGAAGATTTTAAGAACTGCTCTCTTAGCATGAAATGGAGGGTTGAACTGAAATACAGCAAATTACGTGTCTCCTAATTTTCTGCCTAATTCTGGTCCCAGCCTTACCAAGAATAATTATAATCATCAGGGAACCCAGTGCTGACCTGAAATGGAAATTGAAATAAAACTCAGTGAAATAGAGTATATCAGGCATCAGATGACCTTTTTTGAGCCATGTTCAACAGGAAAATTTCCCAGTGAGGTTAAAGAGAGTTTATCTGTCTACAGACCTGATAAGAACATAAGGCTGTACAGGACAGGGCAGATACCTTACAAATGCATAGGCAGCAGATTTTATCAGATGACAATAGCCTGGGGAGGTGGTGGCCTGACCCATATCCATTAAAGTTTAGCCTAGTCTCCACATGTATCAGTGAACACCACACTGCTGTTGTGTGAGGCTTTGTCCACCCTGGTTGTTTTAATTGCATGTTCCCTTTGACTGAGGATTGCTGATGGTGGTGGCAAGATGAAAGTGACCTGAATGCCCTCTTTCAGCCCAGCCAGGGCACACTGGGATTGTAATGAGCTCCCAGTTGTCTCTGGAGATTTTTGTCAAGTACTGTGTAGGCACAAATTGCCTTTATCTACTGACTTCGAAGGAAAGACAAAAGGGGAAAAGAAGGACAGAACAGGGCAAGGTTTAACCACTTCAAGCTTCCACCTTCTTTGAAGGACTTTTAAGAGAGGCTACATTTGCACAGCAACAGCACAGGGTGTTCAATGTATTCTGCTGAGAGCAGCTCAGCTGGCACTGAGCCAGGCCAATTCCCTCTTCTTGATGTACACATACAAAATAATGAATAATGCAAGAAAAGAAGACTGGGGATTTCATGGTGGAGTCCTGCACAGGATGGATATTTCTAGCTTAATCTGGAAAAGTACATCTCGATGAAAAAAGAAAAATATTCAGATTTTTCACTGAAAAAAAGGAAAACTTTACAAAATGTTAGGCCTGAAACATTTAATTAATTCTAAAATGAAACTTTAATTTTCTTTTTCAGGTTCTTTAATTCTTTCCCATCCCATTTTTTTCCCCTTATTCAACTCAGGACAACACCAACGGCTATGAATCTTCTTATGAAGCAAAGTGCTTCACAAGAAGCGTTTCAGAACATCAGATTTCTCTTTAATGCTTCTCTAAACAAAACAGCAATAAAAAAAAAAGATACATTTGAGCCAAACTAAGCAGAAAATATGTCTGGGATTTTAAAATTATTCTGCCTTTCTGGAATACAGTATGGTCACTTACTTTTAAGTATTCTTCTGCTCTTATAACAGGAAAAGAGATGTTTGGTGAAATGAAGTAGTGGGAAACCCAAAATCCATAATAACGGTTGGTTGAACTCAATGCCAAATGAGGACACTGAACTTCAGTATATAATGAGATTTAATTAAATCATGGGTGTTTAAATGGATATCAAGAGTATTCAGAGTTGTCTTCAGCATTTAACTGCTCCTGAAAAACCACGAGCCAAAGCAGGAGTTATTCCATGATAGGAATAACTCCTATATAGGAATAACATGATAGGTAGGAATCGCCTCCAACCCCCCTCTGGTTGTCTGGTTCGGCTGTGATTGGCTGAAGATACTGGACTACATGGATTCCAGGCAAATCCTGCTCAGAAAGGATTGCTCACATGAGGAACAGGCTTGTGTTTTGATCCTAAAGCTCTTCTCTTTTCTAATGTGAACAGAAATAAATACATTTGGACTCTGCATAAATAGGTGCATTCTCCTGCAAACACAACTGATTTTAGACAAGTATGATCAATGATTACTCTCTGCAAGAGCCAAAACCTGCCTCCTAAGCCATTTCTAGCCCCAAAGGCATGCTGTCCCATGCTGAGGTCCCTCATGCAATAGTAAACAGCACAATGTGCTCTTGCCTCACAGAGAAATAAGTCTAAAATTCTGGGCCGGAGTGATTTCTTGCTTCGCCTGACATTTTACTGCAACACGTCTTCTGCACCCCAAGATACTGGAGCTGTTGGAATGAGTCTGGAGGAGACAACAGAGATGCTGCAAGGGCTAGAATCCCTCTGCTCTGGAGACAGGCTGGAGAACTGAGGGTTTTCACCTGGAAAAGGCTCTGAGAGACCTTAGAGACCCGGCCAGTACCTAAAGAGGCTCCAAGTGAGATGGAGAGGGACCTTAGACAAGGGACTGGAGTGGCAGGACAAGGGCAATGGCTTTCCACAGACAGAGAGCGGGGTTACATGGGATATTGGGCAGAAATTCTTCCTGGTGAGGGCGGTGAGGCCCTGGCACAGGTTGCCCACAGAAGCTGTGACTACCCTATCCCTGGAAGCACACAAGGTCAAGTTGGATGGGGCTCAGAGCAACCCAATCTAGTTGCAGGTGTCCCTGCCCATGGCAGGGGGCTGGAACAAGATGATCTTTAATGTCTGTTCCAACCCAAACCAGTCTGTGATTCTGTGATTCAGCAATTTAATTCCATTTTCCATCCCAGCCTCTTTTACTTAAAGGTCAATTCCAACCAACTCCTGTTTTCAATGGTCTTGTCAACATACAAATTTGCCACTGTAAGTGCAAGAACACCCTTGTCACTGCCTGCCGCATCCAGTGCCCCATCTCCAACTTCTACAGGGAGGCTTAATGACAGATTTATCCTCTAATCCTTGTGCTATTATTTTGTACACAATAATTTACTGTAAAGCTTCAGTAAGATTGTGAAGGGTACTAAGAGGCTCCTGGTGGCCAAGATAATTTTTTTCCCAAATACTAATAACCAACCTCTAAGACATGTGCGTGTACACACCCGCCCTCCCATAAACACATATACAGAGAGCTAGTCTGTTTAGATAAGCCAATTGTGTACAAAGACTAAAACAATGTGAAATATGTTATTAATTAATTAATTTGAAACTTGGACAATGGACAATGGAGTGAATGTGAGCAGGATGAGGAGAGACCAATATCTCTAAACATCCCTGGTTAGGGCCCATCAAGCAGAGCACTGGCACAAAAGAGGAGAAAAGTACTGAGCCTTCAAGAAGGTGACTTTAGTAGTGGCTGAAGGAGGTTTTGAGCAAGAATATGTACTGGAAAGGATGAAACCAAGTCATTTGGCAGAACAAAACCATGTTGCCATCCATTTATAAAAGCTGTTTGAGTCAGCAGCCCCCAGATCACGGATATTGAATTGCCTGAGGACCATGGAACGTGGGCTTTCAAGGAGGCAGATTTATTGTGCAGGCTGTCATGATTAAAACATCACAAAAACAGGACTGAAGGTGATGGTGAACACTGCAGAGGGCCAAAGAGCTGAGTGAGATACGTAGTTGTGGGTGAGTAACTCTAAGAGTAACATCCTAACCAGTGTGGAGAGGTGCATATATGATGCAAAAGGGTGAGATAAATCCTCATGCTCAGACTAAGGCATCTAGGCAGCTTTGTCACACAAAATCAACTTTGCGGATTGCAGGGTAAACACCAGCACCCCCAGGATTGTTTCCTTCTTTCCACTGCTGCCCTCACCTTAGATCTGCTCTCCAGCCTCCAGCCTGCCCCCAGTTCCCTGTGCTCCCCAGCCACAGGGAGAACATAGTCTGAGCCTGATAAAGGATATCCATCAGCATCTGCAACAGCCCAGGAGCTCAAAGCCATCTCTACCTCTTGGCAGCTAAACACTTGCCAAAGGGAACAGCATGGACTCTGGGGAGCCTAACACTAGGAGATCCCACAGCAGAAATCCCAGAAACCAGGAAAAGGTGCTGGAGAGAGGTTAAACCAAACAATACTGACATCTCCTGAGTGAATCACAACCCTGTGAAAATCTGCCAGTTTATATCACCCTGCATTTCCCTGTGTATTATAAACTTAGAGGCATGGAAGGGACACATGTTAGCCATTCCATACAGTAGTTTTCATGTTGTCTCCCTACAGGCTCAAGCCTGTACAGATAATGAACTCAATGTTGGTGTCACCAAGGAAGCCGGCCCATGCAGCCTGCTGGAAAAGCTCCCAGGGTGATCAGAGCCTGAGCTTGCTTGCAGAAATAATCCACCTGTAAATGTCATGTTCACCCCTGGAAAATGGGTCAGGATCCGGTCAAAGTTCTGCCAACATCCCATTTAATTGCCTGTATGTCTATTCTCCAGTGGGTTGGTCTAGGAGGAGCAACTCAGCCCCCTTGTCCTCCAAAAGGACAGATGACTGTAAAATTTGCCACACAGTTAAACAAACAAAGCAGTTCAGAGCATGGATGCTTTGACACAACATCTTTATCGACAGTGTGCTGTAGGATTGGGAAAAGTGTTGCCACAGGCAGATCTGGATAGGCTGTAGAAACCAGGACAGCGTGAGAAGAGCTTGTAGCAGGACTTCTGCCCCTGCCACCAGAAAGCTTATCTGTTGTTAGCTGCTGCAATAACTCAGGGCATCTTGCTCTGAGTTAAGCACCACATAAGCCTTGGTGAAAGACAGTTTTGCCTTGTAGTGGGTTGTTTTGGTGCCACGGGATTGATGCTTTCAGCTGACAGTAAACATCTTGCTGTGGAAGAAAATGTGGGAAGATAAGCTGGAATTTCTGACTCACTTCACTTTACAAACTATAACAGCTACACAGTATTTTCACAAAGCAGAAATCTTCTGCACATTCCTCAAAATGTGTGGAGCCTTCTCCCCAAAGTTGGGATGCCAACTTTCATGGTTACTCCCCTGGGGGTTGAATGATAGGACTTTGTGTACCCCATCATCAATTGGTGGTAAGTTACATTGACTCCTAAGCTATACTGTTTCTTTGCTAGCTATAATGTAGATACGTTTATATCATGCACTGTTCTATGTAATCTAGTAGTAGTCCTTTGTTTTATCCTGTGTAGTAAGTAACTCTGTTTTAGGCCTTTTGTCTGTTAAGCTTCTGTGTATTCAATAAATAACTCATTTTATAATAGACCTGATTGGCCATTCTTAAGAACTTGCAAGCCAGAGCGATTTAGCTGCGGGTCGCCTGAGTAAAGCTGCTGCCAAAAGTCTGACCCTAAGGCAGGGCTTGTCTAACACTCTCACTCAATCCATAATAGAGCCAAAGTGCTCTTTTGAGAGTTTGTTGGGCCAAAGAGCATCCCGTATCTGCCTCTCTGTTCAAGACAACACACACAACTGCACGGAAATACGCACAAGTGAATTAAGCAGGCTCATCTATTAGAGTCCCAGGTATAAAAACCCTTGAGAAGAAACCTTCATGTTGGGAAAAGTGGACGAAATTTCAAAGACAACAAAGCATTGGAAATTCTTCTCTAAGTGCAAAGATTTTTTAGTGTAATCCATGGTGAATGCAATTAAGTAATTCAAATATCTAATGGATGCAGACAAAATGGCAGCTGCCTGCCTCTGCTCATCCCCATGCAAAAAGGGCACAATGAATCACTGAATCTTTAAGAACAGAAAAGCCCTCTAAGATTATCAAGTCCGGTCAGTCCTCCAGCACTGCCAAGCCCACCACTAACCCATGTTTCCAGGTGCTATATCCATCTGTCCCTGTTAAATCTGTGTTAAACCCCTTCAGGACGGAGACTCTACCACTGCCCTGGGCAGCCTGTGCCAAGGCTGAACAACCCTCATCGGATGGCCTTGTGAGCCTTTGGTTCTAGTGGAATGAGATGTTTTAGTGGGTAGAGAGATGTTTTCACCACCTCATTTAAAGTGTCTGAAGACACAAATTGCAGATGAACTCAAAATGCTTTATTTCAGTTCATCAGAAAACTTCACTACATGCATAGTGGCCCCCTTAGCTGCTCCACAGATGTAAATATGGACAATAAAAAACTTCCTGAATCAGAGTTTCATACTGCAAAAGCTATGAATGAATCCATGCGAATCCATTATGTGACTTTTAAGAGGAGAATCTGGTGCAGCAAAACGTGCTAATGAACACCTCGGAAAATTAAGCTTTTTAAGGTCAAATGAAGCCATTGCATTTCACAAACTCAGTGTCGTAAGTCCTTGATGGAGATCCAACAGCAGGATAAGGAGAGAAGCCAAAGGCATCAACTTTCAGCAAAGATAAGACAGATGGTTGGTTAAAGAATTGAAGACCTACTGCCCAAGGAGATAAAGGGCAAGTGCATCTCACTAACTAGCGCTGCTGACAACACTCTGGTCCAAATCCAGATTCATAGAATACTGGAACAGTTGAAGGGACCTTAAAACTCATGTCACTCCAATTGCACTGCCATGGGCAGGGACACCTTCCACTATACCAGCTTGCCCCAAATCCCACATAGCCTGGCCTTGAACACTTTCAGGGATGGGATAGCCACAGCTTCCCTAGGAAACTTGTACCAGTGTCCATTCACACTGCTAGGGGGGAGTTCATTAAGTCAAATACTCTCATAGTGCTGGGTAAAGACTGCTGGGGAACCCCTTCTTCCCAGACTTTATGGGAAGCTCTGCCGTGGAGCTGCTTGAGCCCATCACCAGCTCCTGTTTCCTTAAATCCTGCCCCTTCTCCAATAGGTGATACTGCAGTCCACTGCATGGGAACTACAAGGTTTGCCCTTGAGGCAAAAGATGGAGATGGCTGGTGCTTGGGACCACAAGTAAGATTTTGTCTGAATTTCTTCAATTATTATCCAAATCATGGGTACAGAAGGATGGGTCTTTCTGGAAAAAAGTCAGGACATCACTGTTGACAAGAAGTAGCCTTTCTGTCACAGCAATATAATTTGACTTGCTGTATTTTGCTGCTTCCTGCAGGGAATCCTTACTTCCCTTCTTCCTTAGTGCTGCTCTTAGATTTCATTTCTAGTCTGCATGACAGTGTAATTGCTCACATTGCAGGGAGGGAAGCTTTGGGCTCTTTGGCCAATTTTTTCAAAGCCTTACTAGTGAGGCATTCCATGACTCTGTGCAGCTTGGTTTTGCTTGGCTAGCTTGGTTTTGTTGGCCCAGGTGAGAATCTTTTTCCTTCCCTGGCCTTGGAGAAGATGCAGCAGCAATCTTTCAGCTGCCTTTGAGGTGAACTGAACAGCTGCTAGTCTGAGACCAGAGAAGCGCAACCGGCAGTGAGAGATCGGTTGCTCTGTTCCAGCCCCCAAACTTTGGGAAACTGAGATGGGGAGAGAAAGCACACCAAGAAGCTCCAGCCCAGCTGCTTCGTCTGCTATGAAGAGGAGGCTGACAACAGAGTCACCAAATTTCATCTGCTGCTCAAACTGCTGTGTGAAGCTCCTGTTTGTTTGGGTTTTTTATCCAGAGAGAGAAGCTGGCACCATTTTGTACTGCCTGTTGTGAGCGGGTATTTTCCCTGGCATTTTGGGTTTTTGTTCCGGTGGGTGTGTGTGGGTAAGGTCTGACAGTTTAATATTTAGCAGTTATTTACGTTTTCCCCCCTTGCCTTGCGGGCATTCTGTTTGTTAATAAACTGTTAGGTTTGGGTTTTTCTTCACTTTCATCCATTAATATTCATTTCCTATTAGTGGAAAGGGATCGTTGGAACCCTTTTAGAGGAGACAACTCATTAGAAGAGTGTCCTCTCTTCAATTTGTCTCAAAATTGAGACATCACAATCTGAGTTTCAGTTACTACATGAAAGCAATTCCAGTGTGGGCTTTCATAGAAGAACTAGTCACCTGGTTTCAAATAGTTTACATGTCCAAGGTGGGAATCAGCAAATGCTAGGAAAAGGAAGCTTATGAATAGGGATCCCTATGAACATTCATGGAGGAGACACTGAGGAACAAGGCCCTTGACCACTAAGTCAAGAAGCAGTAAACCAAGTCCCATGGCAAAGTTAATACCCAGAATATAACAGAATTGCAGAATGGTTTGGGTTGGAACGGCCATTAAAGACCATCTTGTTCCAGCCCCCTGCCATGGGCAGAGACACCTTCAACTAGACCAGGTTGTTCCAAGCCCCATTCAACCTGGCCTTGAACACTTCCAGGCATGGGCAGCCACAGCTTCTGTGGGCAACCTGTGCCAGGGCCTCATCACCCTCACAGGGAGGAATTTCCTTCCAGTATCCCACCTAACCCTGCCTTCTGTCAGCATAAAGCAATTCCCACTTGTCCTGTCATTTCTTGTCCAATGTCCCTCTCTGTCTCCCTTGGAGCCCTTTTAAGTACTAGAAGAGGTTCTAAGGTCTCCCCAGAGCCTTGACCCTGTGGTAATTAAGTTTTTCCTTGCACTGGGCTGGAGCAGTGACACACAGCTAAAAGTCCAATGCAAAGAGAGTTTTGAATACCACCTGCTTCTTCTGTTCTGCTCGTGGCAGGTAAATTTATAATCTAACTCTGCAGTTGCCTGGCATTATCCCTGTGTCCACCTTCAGTGACCTTGCAGAGCTGAGGGAGATACTGATGTAAGGTCACAGCTCTAACTGCTCCCACGACAATGGATGCCTACAGAATAGACAAGCCTGCAGCTCAGCTCAGAGACCAAGCAGCCAGGATAACCTCTTGTCTTCTGTTCCATCACTGAACTTGGGGTTGTTGTAACAATAAATCACCATGTAAGTGATCTTATGTTTTAATATCTCAGAGCCTCCAAGCGAAAAGTACCTCCTGTGAAAGCAAATCACAAACACATGCTTAGGGTCCAAAGACACCCAATTTTATCCCATTTTAGTGTATGAAGTCAAATACAGACATAGAATCCAAACTTCTTGTATTTATATATGCTTTGGGTGCATAATATCTTATTCTTAGAAATGGAAGGAGAATTCAAATCCATGACACTTTATCCATCCTCAAGGCATATCTTCTAGTGATACTCCCACTGTGCAAAGAGAGTACTTTTTTTTACGTTTAAAATCATAGAATCATGGAATAGTTTGGGTTGGAAGGGAAAGATCATATAGTCCACCTTCCCTGAAATAAGAAGGGATATTTTCAACTAGATCAGCTTGCCCAGATCAGGTAATGGTCCATATTTATTATACATATAAAATAATAATTAAAAAAACATAATACTAATAAAATACACACATTTTATATATACTATATAAATATTTATATATACTATATAAAATACATAGTAATAAAAATATTGTTGCAGATATTTTTTGTAAGAACTAGTCTGGCAGAAAACCCTTGAATCTGTCCACTGGGGTACCAGGCCCAACACAATGACTATTCCACAGCAATCATTTCTGCAGCTTGATGAGCTGCATTTCCCCATTTCCAACCATGTCCCAAGTTTGCAACGTATGTCAGGGATAGTGAGTCATGCTACACACAACACAGGTAGTGTGACAACAACATGTGGATGAATGCAGATTGTGAAAAATGCGTATTATGTGATTGGCTTTTCGCAAATATTAGAATGAATACTATATGTGTTATGTTGGAAAGCTATGTTGTATTAATTTTTGTAGTGTTGTATTAATCTTTGCAATGTAGGTTTTTGTTAAGACATAACATTAAAATAAGAGCCATGTAATGTAAAATACTTTTTGTAACTAACTCAAGGAATGAATAAGATAACCAAGAAATTCTTCACATAAAGAAAACACACGAAGACACCAGGAAAGAGTTATTGCCCCCTTATCTTTATCTTAGTAGACACACTGGAACCAAAAAGGATTAGAAGACAAGAAACAGACAAGAAATTGAAGACACCCTTTGTTTGAGAGGAATGTTTGAATTATGTATGAAAGAATATGAATATGTAACAAGTTATTGCTTTTACAGGGTAGCATTTATTATTGCTTTGTGCTTTTCCCCCTTGAGAGAAGCACCCGAACGTCCGTAATTCTTTACTTTTTATTGTCTCTTTTATTGTCCTAACCCTAATTATCCTAATTTCTATTACCTTAAATCTTTACTATTAAACTTTTAAACTTTTAAAAAGAAGCAAGTGTGAACCGTTTTTCACAAGATTAACCTACATTTGGTCCAATCACCCACCTCTTCCATGCTTATGGGTGTGTATTTGAGGTTGTTCTATTTCTTTACAAAATTTTATATATATAATGAATACAAAGTATTTTTTAACATTCAAAAGTGACAAACCAGTCACTGGCTTTGACTGAATTCTGCTTGTCAATTGGTGCCTTCCTGTATAATGCCACCCTTGAATGTTTCTGTAGTTGAAATTAAGAGGCTGTAATTCTTTTTAACTAGAAAAACTGTAACAGATCTGTAACAGGGTGTGAGCTAAGTAGATGAAAGAAGAGAGCTGAGGCTTGAGCAAAGATCTTAAGATAAAGGATTACTGAGCCAAGAGAAAGGCTGAGTTGGATTTCCCCTCCCATCTTTACCCTTAAGTACTGTGTTATTGCAAAGGCTGCAAAATCGGTTAAATTGGTTTGTGCTGTAGACATCAAGGTGCAGAGTTTGCATAACATATGTGGAATTACTGGAGAGGAAATGTGGATTGTTCCAGTGAAATTGCCCTGGGTGCTGTGAGGAAGGTTGTTCCAAAAAGCACCATGAAAATCTAGGACAAGGCAGAAGGGGTTTAAACTGAAAGAAGGATGATTTAGATTAGATATTGGGAAGAAATTGCTCCCTGTGAGGGTGGTAAGGCCCTGGCACAGGTTGCCCAGAGCAGCTGTTGCTGCCCCATCCCTGAAGTGTCCAAGACCAAGCTGAAAGGGGCTTGGAGTAACCTGGTCTAGTGGAAGATATCCCTGTCCATGGCAGGGGATGGAACTGGGTCCCTTCCTACCCAAACCCTTCTGTGACTCTGTGACTGAAGTGGGATGAGCAGACAGTTTCAGGGGACAGTGTGGGAAAACTGGGAGTTGGGAAAGCTTCTTTGGGAAGAAACAAAGCTTAGGATACCCATGCATCTTTTTAGGAAACCATACAACACACCAGCACAAGTCACTGGGACTGTGTCGGTGTAGTGGAGAGCAGAATAAGGGCTATTAAAGTTTATCACTTTTAACAACGTAATACTCAGTTCATTCCACTTCCAGTTAACTTTCTTTCTTTAGAAGCTAATCTTTGTTTAGAAGCTATCCCTACCAGAGGGAGACACAAAAGTTGTATGAATTGCAGGAAATTAAAAAATGCTCTGCGTTTTTCTACCCCAAGGTTGGGAAACTGCCAGGATCACTTAAACATCAATAATGTAACGGGGAAGACTCACTGACTCCAGCCCTGTAACAACTTGATTAGTCCCATGGTACCAAATCTGTAAATACTGAGACCACCAAAGCTGCCTTGGGTGAGTATGGGGAAGAGACAGCGGAAGGTACTGGAACAGATGGCTCTATTGTGAAATCTCCTCCTAATTACTTAAAAACAAGGACTAATATGAGTTTACAAAGCAACCACGCTGTCCACACCAAAGCCATCACAGTGTAATAAAAAGGGGTAAGGATGACTGCAGGAAAGTTTTATATGGAAAATGGTGAGAAAGCATGTTGCAGAAGAAGGTTGTTTAATAATAAATTGGTTATTTTCACGGGCTCCTCCAATGTTTGCATGGAGTGTAAAGCTCTGAAACAAAGCTCAGACCGAATGGGTTGTGTCTTTATATCAAAGGTGCTCCTGTCCAGAGGACCCCATTGTGCTCCATCAAAAGCATCATGCTGAGCACACCAAAAATATCAGGGAGACACACCATTCACAGATGCATGAGAAAAAAACCCCAAGGCTACGTGCACAGCTGCCCGTGCCAGCAAAGGTGCTCTAGAAATATTGTGTGCAGCAATCAAAGCCTGGAGAGCTGCACAGGCTGGGAGAAAAACCACAGAAACACTCAAGAGACTCAGAGCCTATTCCCATTTTGGGGAGCATCTTGCATTGTCATGACTTTAGAAGCTGATGGGATGTTACCACTCAGGGATCTGATGTCCTGGGGTTTTTGGCACCTCCAGGCCCACCCTGAAACATCTGGAGGAGGTTGCAAATGGGCCACTTGCTTACAGACAGTGCTGCACTGATGCTTGTGTGGCCAGAGACACTTGGACTAGAGGATGGTGCCATCGTAATGTGGATGTAAACAGCCTTAGAAGTATATCTGGATCATGGAAACCCACTTCCCAAGAAAGGTACTATTAACATAGAACTGAATAAAAATCCTCCACTGCACAGTCTCTGCATGCATGCAGACTCACCCATGCCAAACCTACCTGCCAAACCCAACTGCCAGCACACAGAAGTGTGCATAGCAATCCCTTTCTTAAAGAAAGAAAAGCTCCCAGGCAGTAAATTTAGGAACTAAAAAACAGAAGGACCACTTTTATAAGTCTTCTGTGAAGAACTGGAAGGAGGATTTGTTGTTACAATGCACTTTTGGGCACACAGCAAATGTTTACAGCCTCTCCAAGCTATTTGTATCCTGATGGGTAAACAATTTGTCTCATTTGAAAATGAGGTAATCTGCAAATACTTTTTCCTTTGGAGTTGTTCCAAACTTAATCAAAAAATAAAACATGCTAGGGACAAATGTATTAAGCAGGTATTTAATTGAGAGAAGAGATGATGGAAAAAGGCAGACTTCTTGTCTCCCAGGCTGAGCATGCAGGCTTTAAACACACTCTTAGACTGATACTTACTGCAACTCACAGAGCAGAAAGGCTCAGAAAAAGCACTACTTCCCTTCCCATAAATAATTCACCTCCTGTAGCAGTTCCTAAAATGTTTATATTAAGTAAAAATTCAATTTTGCATTGCAAAAAACCTAAACTAACATGCTAGCCAAGAGACAAATCAACGCAAAGGAGGATGGGGAAATGATTGCTTGGAAGCTGTCATTGCTAAAGCAATTCAGTGGGGTCACTCTTGGCTGTACTCTGCCCTGTTTGGTCAAATCCTGATCCTGCCCTGAATAGGTTGTTTTCCATTGATCTCTGCAACAGCTACATGAAGCCTGCTCTTTGAGTCATAGAATCATAGAATCATTTATATTGGAAAATATTTCTGTGATCATCAAGTTCAACCATTAACCCAGCACTGCCAAGCCCACTATTAACCCATGACCCCAAGTGCCACATCCACACACTTTCTGAACACTGTGAAGTGTTTTCCAGCCAGGCAGGGCAAGTTCAGTGGTCCCACATTAAGCTCTGCTGTCAAGCAATGATGCTTTTGATTTCAAGTCAACATGAATGTGCGGAGGCTGTGAGCCCACTAACAGGTTATTTGTCTTGGTTGCAGCGATACACAAGGTCCAACATGGGGTAAGACTCCAACAGTTGGACCCCAGCATGGGATGGAAGAGTGAGAAGCATGGCAGGGAGGAGAGAGGGTAGTGGGACAATGATTGATGATCACCAGAAACCATCAAAATAATAGAAATCAAATGTCACCACACATACATCCAGCTTTTATTAAAATTCTAATTGCTTGATCCAGCCTGTGCCCTAAGCATAAAGAAAAGCTAGCAGCACCAAGGTCACTGCAGACAAAAAAATCAATGCAGAGAATGAGTGATAATGATTTCTTTTTCTCCAAGATTCACAGAGAGGGACTGTGGAGATGTGTTTCTGGCATCTCCAGAGATGCACAATATCCCTTGGACTTTGTCCAGCAATGCACTTAATCAATTTTTAACTTTTGACATCCAGGTTTTCCTCCTCTTGGCTGTGGCAACAGCAGGTTTGAGCATCCTAACCCACTGTTACATTTCATAGATGCAAAGATAATAATCCATTTCTCTCTTCCAAAAGCATTCCATACTTTCCAGCTTCCTGCAATGACCACATCTACTGCACTTCTGGCCTCTCTAATGGGTGTCCTCAGAAGCTTCTCTGGTCCATGACTGCTGAAGTACAAAACCAAAACCTGAACAAAAAAAAAATTTACCCGAGTCTTGACTAATGTGGAAAGATGTTACATCCTCTCCATGTATCTCAGTACATTACTTGCCCCAAAGTATTTTTTTGGACTGCTTTTGTTGTTAATTTATTGTTTTTTAAAATGAAGTAACAATTACTGACATGTGATTTGTGATTCCCTGCAGAATTGTTCCTCCACCAGCTGTTCCCATCTGCATCTGCACCACTGCTGATCCCTATCTCTTTGTCATTCCCTGCCCTCACCTCTCCTAAACTGCCGCTTCTTTGTTTCAAGCCATTGCTTATATATGTCAAGATCTCTTTGAATTCCAATTCATGCAAAATGAGTGAGCCAAACATAAGTGAAGGTCTCAGCATGAGATTACATGGATGAAATACGGCTCTCGACAGGGTCTCAAGTGGGAGGGTCCTAATGCTACATTCTGCCCTTATAAATCTCTTACCTGTAATAAAGTATCAGTTAGAATTACAGAGGGAACATAGTGCTGCAAATGTAAATTGCCTGTGGGATATTTAAGGCATCCTACACCTAAAGAGGCTCCAAGAGAGCTGGACAGTCACTTTGGACAAGTGTCTGGAGGAACAGGACAAGGGGGAGTGGCTTCCCACTGCCAGAGGGCAGGGTTAGATGGAATATTGGGAAGACATTTTTCCTTGTATGATCCTGGCCACAGGTTGCCCAGAGCAGCTACGGCTGCCCCATCCCTGGACATGTTCAGCATCAGAGAGTCCTATTGATGGGCTATTCATGGATGAATCTGAGATAAATAACCCCTGAATGATATGAAAGACCTGCACAAAACTGAGTTTGCAGTCATCAGCCGAGAAAAACCCAAGGAATGACATGAGAACTCTAAAGCTGGTGTCCCTTAGACTCACTGTTCACCAGTGATCTTTGTCAGATCACCTGAACATGGACATCTCTCTACCAGCAGGGTGGGTGTAAATGAATGAAATCAAAGGAAAAAAGAGGAAAAATCTAGTTTTTTATGTATTTTGTAAATAAGTATCTTCTCCTTCCACAAGATCTTACACTGAACATTATACAGTAATTTCCTATAATATTTCGTAAGTAGAATATCCTTGACAATTTGTTCCTGTGGAAGCTTGAACACCTTTACAGGACCTGTGCAGCTTCCCAAGGGATGTCTCCACACAGCAAAGAAGGATAGAGTGTGCACAGCAATTGAGGTCATGGTGATTCCCCCCCTATTTCCCCTTCTGTACAGCACATGCATGCAGTTTCTATGTCAAAGGCATAGCCCGGAACCTGCCAGACTCTAGCACCCAGTAATACTTCTATAGGCTGGAATGAAGTGTCTGCTGAAATCCAGACTGGGGACCAGGTTAAATCAGAACCGTTTGCAAGTGTTTTGGGACCTTTAAACAAAATACTCTATTTCAGTGCTTACAGCTCCCCTCATTAGAGCCACACAGGTATGAAAGTGGAGTACAGCAGTGCACCACCTTCACATCTTCACTCTTCCCAGGCCATAAGTACAAGACAAGCCTCTTTTTCCTCCTATTTTGCATCATGTTCTAAGTCTGACATGAAAAGATCCATTTTACACAATCATACAGTTTGAGTCCCCACTCAATTTCATATTAAACATCAGTGTGATATAGTCCAAAGCCTGGTTACTAGATCCCAGCACTAACTCCTTGGAGCACCCCTACTGCCCAAGGGGGTGTGAGAAAGACGATGATATGTAAGTCACCACTGATGGACTACTAGACATCAAGACCCACTGAAGACCAAAGATTGAGATAGGAAGGGCTGGACAGACACATGTGGCTGCAACTCACAACCAGTGTGTTGAGTTTAAAGAAACATCTTTCAGTTATTCACTGCCAGCTTTGGACATCACACCACCCTGCAAGATCTTTGCTCTAGAGGAAGCTGAGGGCTTCCCCAAACCAGGTACCTCCAAGAGCTGGGCTTTGCAAACACTGACCAAAAATACTGCCAAGACTTCAGTGACTAGAGGTACCAGCAGAAACCCAACTATAAAACCATCCTCTAAGGCAACAGATGTGCTTGTGTTTTCTGAGGATTTCCAATTTTCAGAGCAGCCAGGGAGACAAATTGCAACTGGTCATAAAAGAGAAATCTCTCTTGGGAGGATGAAAATCTTTCATGTACAGGCATCAGCATGCCACGTTAGTATGCAGTCCTAGAACAAGCATGAAGGAGAATCTTGAGAAATGGGGCTGGGGAGAACCTCAAGAACACATTCAATTCATCCCATGCTCTGGGATCAGGATCAAGCAATGGACCTTTGTATCTCCTATGAAGATTGGTTGGCTTTCTGGAGATGTTACAGACAGTCAATGGCTGAAACAACCTGTCCTGTGTAATCCCAGAATTCACACCAGCCAAATGCTGCAGACCCTCTCAGCCTTGTGAGTAACACAGAGCCATGGGAGAATTTCTATGAGACACCAGGAAATCACCTCTCCCCTTAAAGCAAGTTGTGGCTGCCCCATCCCTGGAAGTGTTCAAAGCCAGGTTGGATGGGATGTGAAGCAACCTAGTCTAGTGGAAGATGTCCCTGCCCTGGCATGGAAGATGGCATGAGGTGGAACTGGATGAGCCTAAAGGTCCCTTTCTACCCAAACCATTCTGTGATTCTGTAATCCTGCTCTGAGCTTTGTTCCAGTGCTGCTGTGCTGTCAGAAGCTTTTACCCACCAAGAGAGGCTCAACCACTGCAACTTGTCAATGCCACCTTCCCTGCTCTCTGCATGACAATGCTGCCAAAACCTATCCCAGGGTTTTTCTTGTGTCCTCCCTCCACTGGGCTGCTTGCCAACACATCACTCTCTGGGAATCCTCTGTGTGAGTTGCCATAGCTGCTGACTGACACTGTGACAAAGCTCTGCTGCTTGGCTGAGACCCGTGCCTTTGTCCCCCGGATGCACAGGATACCTGGTGGGGGGCTATCACCCAGACATGGCAAACCCAGTCCAGGGCTTTCATACCTTCATAGGATCTTGCTTAGGCAACCTTCAATCCCACCTTTCATCCGTCATCTCACGTTTTCTTCACATCCATTTATATCCAAATAACATGAGCACAAAACATGTTCAAAGTCCCAATCTGCAAGCCAGCATGCTGGTGTCCACAAATCCAGCACACTGGACCAATCGGCTTGTCGGCTAATTCCATCCCTAGTTTTAGGAACTTCACTGATAGTCTGCTCTGATGCACTGGTGGAAAAGGTGTGGCTCAGGCTGCAAAAGAGCTTGTAAGTTACCCAGGGTCCTTTCAACTTTCTTCTGAGGCTTGTAGTGATGGAACTACGAAGCCAAAATTGATGAGAGAAGACAGAGGAGCCACTGTGCAGTGAAATGGCATCCTGAAGGCATCTGCAGATTTCCCCTTAAAGTTTCATACAATAAACTAACCAACAGCCCCACTGCTGCCTCAGCCTGGGAATGGGACCAGTCAGGGCTCACATCCCTGCCTGTGTTTCCAGCCCATCAGCATGGGATGCTGATTCCTTTCAGGCAAAGCTCCCTGCACAAGAGCAGATGCACAGCCTCCTTCAAGGTGAAAGGCAAAGTGAAATTTGGGAGGAAGCCTGAAGCTCAGCAATCAGGTCTGAAGAATTTCCTTCTCCGGCATCTGGATAACATCTCCTTTTCCCATTCATCCAGCACAAAGACACTATTAGCTGTCACAGGGTGTTTATCTGCCCAACCTTGCTGATGCTGAATTAGAAAACAGTCATAGATTTCTCACTGGAATACTTTGCAATGTTGCTGGTGCCTGACCACTGGTGCTTGGCTGCTGTTCTTTTTTTCTTGTGTTTTAAAAGGGTTAAAGATATGTGATGCTGTGAGGTGCTTTGCTGCTCAGAAAGGGGAAAAAACCAGAAGGTGGTGCTCTTAAAAAACCCAATGGCTTTCTGTAGTGAAGCTATATACTAATTAATCAAATTAATTAATCCCAGAATGTCTTGGAATGAGAGGGACCTCAAAAAACATCTCATTATGATCCACTGCCACAGGTAGAGACACCTTCCACTAGACCAGGGTGCTCCAAGCCCCATCCAACCTGACCTTGAACACTTCCAGGAACAGGGCAGCCACAGCTTCTCTGGGCAACCTGTGCCAGGGCCCCATCACCCTCACAGGGAGCAATTTCGTCCCAATATCTTACCTAAATTTCCTTTACTTCAGTTTGAACTCATTCCACCTTATCTTGTCACTACTGTTCCTGATGAATAGTGCCCCTCTGGCTTCTTGCAGGCCCCTTCAGAAACTGCAAGGTGCTGTGTGGTCTCCACCCAACATTCTCTTCTCCAGGATGAATCACAACTTCACCAAAAAAACCAAAACAAACAAACCCCCCAACCCCCCCAAAAAAACCCAAACAAAAAACTTCAAACAACTGAAAAACAGTTAAAAATTTAAATTAGATTTTAAAATTAATTCTTAAAAATGTAAAGTTTTATTTTAAAATTAACATTTAAAAAACGTTCGTAATTTTTTTAAAGAATAACAGCCTCTCCACCTTCCCAGCACCAAAACCTCCTATTTTGTAGTGTTAACAGCACAGCTTGCAGCCAACTCACCAAAGCAGCAGCTGTCTATCCATATGCACACTGTGTGTGCAAAGTGCTGCAGGGTCCCCTTAGTTGGAGGCACTTTTTGATAAAAAAAGAAATTACTAATTGAAAGAATAGTTTGCCATATAATGAGCTATTAATCAAAATAAAGCAGTTATTAATAGAAAGCAAAATGTGTTTACAATAGAACACCTGCAATGCTGGATTTGGGGAGGAGAAATGAGTTGGAGGCTAAAGGAGTAACTTGGTGAACAGCCCAGTTTTTGTGTACAATTTTTAATAATATATAAAATAGATATACATAGACATAAACATAATATATAAAACATTAGTATATAAAATGTATAAATCTATANTTTTATATATATATATATATATAAATACACTCAGCTCAGAGCAAAGAACAATGATATTGATGCATGATTGAGTGCAGAAGTACTTAGAAAGCTTGTTTAGTTGGTAGGAGACAGGAAAATGAAAGGTCATGCTCTAAATGCAAGAGGAGACAGATTTATAAAATTTCTTAGTGATTTATTTGAAAAAAGAAAGGATGGGTAATCTAAACTAGTTGATCTCTCTCCTCTTTATTTACTCTTTGTGTTACAGTGGTGGCCTGAAGCCATCAAGTAGAAGTGGGATCTGCCCTACAGCATCAGCTCCTGCATCCCACAGAAGCTGGCGGTCTCACCAGACACGGAAGTATGTGGAAGGGGAGGAGGAGAGATGTTTGACGTGTCCTTTGACATGATAACTGACTTAACAGACAAAAGAAATGTAAAAATTTGTTTGGTTTCAGCAAAGCCTTTTATCCAGGGCTATGTGGGAAACGATTAATTAAGCCAGTGAACATGAACATCAGCAGAATGGGAAACCAGGCAAGGGAAATGACAATGATGAGTGTTGGAAGGCTGAGCTGCAGCCTGGAAGAAGGTTAGCAGTGTTTAATATTTTCGAGGCTGACTTTGGCACTAAAAAAGAAGGGCAACATTGATGACACCTCCTAATGACGCAATGTAATCGGCAGCACCAATGTGTAGGAAGATTGGGAAATCACCGAGGAAGGAGGGGTTTGATCTTGAATGCCATGTTCAAAATGGAATGAAAATTAGTAGTTAATTCTAGGCTTGGTACTAATCACCAGAATTTTTTGCTATGAGATATAACTGCCTAAGCAGGAGAAGGAGGAGAACAATATGGACATCCTTATTATCAAAGAGTAAATGAGGGATTCATAATGAATCCATGATGCCCAAAAACATGACTCATGAGTCTTCAGTAGAAATGGGGACCTCATCTCCAAAGGGCAATAGTCTCCATCTCTTTTTAAGAAACAGAAATTTCATCTAGGAAGAGCTAGAAAGACAAGGTTGATACCAGGAAGAAAATTTTTTTACTTCCTAGCTACAGAGCCAAACAATGTGGATACTGCACTTGGACACACTGAGTGGTGATATTTGGACAGGAGAAAGTGACTAAGTATGCCAATAAAACAGAAAAAAATGTAAGAGATAAATAAACCAAACAAAACAGCAAACTACAACCTGTCCATTGGCCCAGACTGGAAACGAGTTGCAAGTCATCAGAGACTGAGGTCTTGGCACAGCCTTCCTGCTGGCATAATGCAACTAAAAATTCTGCATTTGAGACAGAGCCTTGGGTGTTACTCATAAAGACTAAATAACAAACCAGATAATTGGACTTCAAGGTTCAGAGGGTCCCATCCAGCTCCATGTGCCTAATGGTCTCTCTGAGGTGACCCAGCTGAGCAGGAGCAGAGGAACAGTAGCTCAAGCATGTTGACTCCATCACCTGAATGCCACCGCCATCTCTTCCTCCTGCTCTACCATGTCCTAAGACATGCACAGACCAGCTACAGTTTCCACACAGTCAAAGCAGCAAAATTCAGTCTTACCTACACTACTGAGCAGCTCTCTGTTGGCTTTTGGGGCTGGATGTTGTCCAGCTTAAACTGATTGCAGAGAATACATTGCGACATACTCCAACTTGGAGCTACCTACTTGCAAGAGTCCCCAACTTGGAGACACCACCAGTCTTTCTCAGCTGATGGACTATATCCAGAGGAGATCAAAAGTGTGGTAGAACAGCTCTCTGCTTGTGTATTGTGGTTTGACACTGGCCAAATTCCAGGCACTCACAACAGATGCTCACTCACTCTCCCCTGCTACAACTGGGCAAAGGACAGGAAAAAAAATTAAACAAAGGGTTCATGAGTTGAGATAAGGACTCAGATAAAACATTCCAAGGGCAAAACAGGCTCAACTTAGAAGTATAAAGTGGATTTATTACTAACAAAGTCAAAGGAGGATAATGAGAAGTAAAATAAGCCCTTAAAAAAGCCCTCTTTACCCCAACCCCTCCCTCCTTCCCACCGACAGCTCAGGGAGACAGGGGGTGGGGGTTTTGGTCAGTTCATCACCCAAGATCTTCTTCCACTGCTCAGAGAGAGAAACCCTTCACCTGCTATGCCATGGGGTCCCTTCCCACACGAGACAGCTTTCTGTGAACTTCTCCAGCATGGCTCCCATCTCATGAGCACCAGTCCTCCCAAAACTGTTGCAATGTGAGTCTCTCCCATGGGCAAACATTCCTCCCAAAACTGCTGCAGCATGGGTCACTCTTCCATGGGGTGCAGTCTTCCAAGGACAGGCTGCTCTAACCTGGAAGCAGGGGCCCCCTCTCTTCACCAGGTCTCTCACTGGATCACAGCCTCCTCCACGCATCCACTTGCTCCAGCATGGGCACCTCCCCCACAGGCTGCAAGTGGATATATGCATCCTGTTTGGATCCCCATGGTCTGTAGGGGGACAACCTGCTTCACCATGGTCATCACCATGGCCTGCAGAGAAATCTTGGCTCTGATACCTCCTGCCCCTCCTTCCCCACTGACCTTGGTCTCCATGTCATTTCCCTCACATGTTCTCACCTCCTCCTCTTCTCTGGCTACAAAAAAACTGTACCTCACTTTGTTTTGATTTTCTTCTTAAATATGTTATCACAAAGGCATTACCAACATTTCTAATTGTCCCACGCTTGGCCAGCAGCAGGTCCATCTTCAGAGCCATCAGGGATTGGCTCTGCCAGATACGGTGGAAGCTTCTAGCAGCTTCTCACAGAAGCCACCTCTGTGGCCACCCCCCACTACCAAAAACCAGGCCATGCAAAACCAACAAAGCCTGTATCATCCATCCCCATGCTCTGTGTCTTAGTAAACACCAGGGCCATTAGTCATTAGTTGCTTATACAACCAGTCCCTGTGGTATCAGCAGACATTGCTGTCTCCCTGAGACAGAGCTCAGCCTTTGCCAAAGCTGCCAAACACCTCTCTGAACAGCCTTTTTTGGATGGAAGAAAACATTCTGCCCCTTCCCTTCCACCTGAGAAAATTGGATCCATCTGCCTACACGGTTACTTTAATAAACTCTCTCATAGCTGAAACAACAAGAATTTGGAGAATGGTATGGGCCCAGGAAGGTTCTCTGGCAGTGGAGTCTGGGATAGCCCTCCCTCATGCTATTAAACCTCTTTAACCTCTAAAACCAAGGTGGTTGCATCCAAACTGATTGTAGGGATAAGTTCTTGGCTTGGGATCGGGTGCTACCAAACTCAGTGTGAGAAGAGGGCTAGGGACAGTTCCAAGAACTGGAGTGTACATGATGTTTCCACACCCAGGAACATATCCTGAGACTCTTTCATTTACTAATACAGACATAGCTATGGATCTGATCAGAAATTTCAGAAGTCAATGGAAAATTTCCCATCTTACAGCATAAGCAGTGTTATTAACATTCTCACCAAGATAGGAGATGTCCTCCACTGGAGATTTTCAAGAATAGTTTAGATAAAATCACAGAAACACAGAATGGCTTGAGTTGGAAGGGACCTTAAAGCTCATCTTGTTCTACTCCCCTGCCACTGGCAGGCACACCTTCCAGTAGACCAGGTTGCTCCAAGCCCTGTCCAACCTGGCCTTGGACCTTTCTAGGGATGAGGAAACCACAGCTTCTCCGGGCAAGCTGCACCAGGGCCACAACACCCTCACAGCCAAGAATTTCTCCCTGATATCCCTTCCAACCCTGCCCTCTGACAGTGGGATGCCACTTCCCCTTGTTCTGCCCCTCCAGACCCTTGCTCAAAGTTGCTCTCTGGCTCTTGGAGCCCCTTTAGGCACTGGCAGGGGCTCTAAGATATCTCCAGAACCTTCTCTTGTCCAGTCTGAACACCCCCAGCTCTCCCAGCCTGTCTTCAGAACAAGGAGGAGTATGCATTTCCTGCCCTTTTGTATCTTGGTCCAGCCTTCCTGTGTGGACATCCCTCCCTAAATTATCTCTGCTGTATCTCGGAAAACCAGGCAGCAAATCTCCAGTGTCTATAGCTACTACAAATTCTCATTTGCTCCACATCTTTAGTACCTCCAGGGTTTGAGATGCATGACAGAACATTAGCAACAGGCAATTCATTAATACTCGAGGCAGTCCAGAATTTTCCATTGAAGCCTTTATTGTCTTGTTTCCTCTGCTAGGAAAGGAAGTTGGTGGGAGAAAAAAAATAATTGGTTTGGTAAAAAAATATTAAAATCTGGTTTCACAGTATTACTTCTCAGGGGGAAACTAATTTTCTTAGTACTCATTTTGATACCTTACAAAGGGGGTAAAGAGGAAAAAACCACCCAAGAAACACATAATTCTGTCATTTTACCATAATTTCCAAATAAAAATGGAAAGCATTCATTCATTCCTTCTTTTATTTTTGCCAAATGTGCTTTTAATTGTTTCACATCCACCAGCAAATGTCACAGTCAGCACATTTTGTTGCTTGTTCTCTCTGATCCCAAACCACCAGAGTCAAGTCCAGCCTACTCCATCCTTTTGTGCAGCAGGGAGAAATGCTGTCCACCCCATCCAGAAGTTCAGGAGGAGAAATCCCCTCACCCAATACATATAAAGCCCTCACAGAATTGAACAAGAAACAGCTTCTCCACCACCAGTGGCTTTCCAAGGGGCCGGTCACTGACCTGACTGAAGGATTCCCTGGTCCATGGTCCCTCAGGGTCCACAGGCCACTCCGAGAAGCAAGACTAAAGAGAAGAGGGGGGTGAAAGAGATGTAACCTGCCTTGGTTACGTACAAAATTGGGCAGCTCATGTGCTGGGGAGGGAAACTGGGGCAAGAAGCCCCTCAGTGCTGGAACCTTGCTTGACCATGGCACACCCAGTGAGAGCAGTGGGAATAAGTACATAAATAAATCCCATGTATAACTGAATAGTTAATAAATTATCATTAATAAATATATAAATATATAAATATAAATAACGTAAATACTATGAATAAGATAAAGAAATACTAGAAATATTGGAAATAAATCCTATTTATTCTGTAGGATCCCTGGGCACAGGCAGTCTCTGGCAGACATCTACAGTCCTGCCACTCTGGCCTCACTGAAGGCTTCTGGATCAAATGCTAATACAAATAAATCCCTCATCCCTCTGGCTGGGAGGAACCTCCATCTTCCATGGACATCACCACCAGGCACCACCTTTGCTCTGTACCTCTGTGTGGACCTGGGAGGAGGTCACAGGCACATTGTCTCTGTGATATTCATCTGTCTAGGTACACAGAGGTTAAAAAAGAGAATTATTCCCTTTAGCATGGGCTTCCCCCATGACCTTAGGCTAGTCGCTTACTCTATCCCATGCTCTCAGGTATTCCTCACGTGGAAATAATACCCAGTGGGACAGAGTGAGCTTAAAAACTACTGCTGATCAGCTCTTTGGTTTCACCAAGGAATTGTTTCCCAGCCTTGGAAACACTAATTTGCAGCAATGACAGAGGACTGTAAGGAAATCTCCCTCTAGCTCTGTGCTGATGGGGAGCCTTCATCCATGCACAGGGAAGAAAAGCGCCATGCAAGCCGTCCTTGCTTCTCTCTAGCAAGAGGTCATTAGGAAGTAATTTTTGGCTGCAGGGTAGCCCATAATGTTGCTCCAATAGGCTGTGAGTCTCCATCCTTGGAGATGTACAATACCCACATAGCATGTCAGCAGCCAGGTTCTTGGCAGTAATTAGGATTTGGAGAATTTGGTTTTTAAAAAGAATCCAAGCAATGAACAACACTTAGAAGATGCCTCCTTTGAACAGAAAATGAGAACAATTAGCCAAAACATCACTTATGCATTAATGAAGAGGCGCCTATGTTCTACGGCTGAGTGTCAGAGCAAACACTTCTGCAATATGTGGCAAGAAAGAAAAACATGGAAGTGGGAGAACACTTTCCCAAGTGGAAAGAGAAGCCCTAAGACTATTGTGAAAGTCAACAAGCAACACAAAGAAAGCTGAATCCTTCTAGTTCTTCTTAGGTTTAACATCCCTGCTGATCCAATCCCTTTCCTTGGGGAGGAATCCTAGCCCAGTGCCTTAGGAATTTGCTGGAGCAGACTGGAGGGATAGGAAGGTGAGCAATCTGCATTTAAATATGCAAATAAGTCTAATTATCCTTTTTAGCAGTGGAAAAGAAGCAACACATCGGCTCTCCAGTTCCAGGAGAGCTTTATGCTTTAGCCCTGCTATCTCCAGCACAAGCCCAGACCATACAAGGTGAGCAGACAAAAAGCTGTCTCAGTTCACAGATTTAAGGGCTGAGTCACTCCCAGAGACCCCTTTCCTAACACTCCCCACCCCTGCAAAACAGAACTCCCCAGAAATCTCAGGTCACTTTCTTGTGTCTCAGCCAAGCACCACCATCAAACCTGGATACACCTGAGCCTCCAGCCCAGTGAGAGTTAGAACTGATGCCAAATGACGGCAAAAATCAAGATCTCACTGCTTGAACTGTTTCCCACTTAGAGAGGGGAGAAAGCAAATGACTGTCAGCTTTGCTCAGTGGGACAGAGGAGTCAAGTCCCAGCTTCATCTTAAATCTGCATGAACCTACTACCTGTTTGATGGCTAGGTGTCACCTCTAATCTCCCCAGGGAGGAAGATAAATCATTCAAAGGCATAAACTCCTCAGCATTCAGACACTACAGGGGAAAGTAAAACGGCTGCAATCACACTTTTGTCACCACAACCCCCACCTTTGCTCTATGCCACTTCCACCCTGGTCTCAGCAGTGGTGGCCTCTGCCGAAGAAAGGGCTGGAAAACACAACCGCAGCAAACCCTCCTTGCAAACGTACGTGCAGGGCAACCACCCCTTCACTTTTGTTTTTGCATTCCAAACACATCGAATGCCTTGACCCAGAAAGAAACAACAACAGCAGCTCGCTGCAAGGAGTTTCACATTCTGAATCCCAAACAAGGTCTACTGCTGAAGTGAAATATGGGCATCCATTTCTAGTTGTTTGGGGAGGTGGTGGGGGGGACAGAGAGATGTGTCATCTCCTGCTGCGCTGCATTAAAACATGGCAGCATCTGAAGGCTGCCCCACCCAAGCGGCCTAGGATGCATATCCCTCATCCTGGCGCATCCCCGGGATGCGTTGTCTTGAGCGTGGGCCAGCCTGAGATGCTTCCTGGGACGCTCCTGCATGTGGGGCATACCATTCATGCATGGGCCCCCTGAGATATGGTCAGGTTGCTGGTCCTTTGCGTTGCCAGGGACATGCTTGGAAAGAACCAGAGGCGACTTGCACATCCCAGGGAGGTGACCTCAGACATGAAAATCCAAGGTGGTGGGTGTCCTTGAATTTTGGAATGCAGTGGAGGGAGGGAACACAAAGACACTCAAACCTGCTGCCAAACCTACCGACAAAATGTGTCCCTGTATTCACTACCTGCACAATACGTACTGCCCTGTCATCGATTCCCAGAGNATCATCCACCTCGGGGTGTTCCTCCTTCTTCTCGGGAGCGAGGTGCACTTTCCGCCGCTTCTCCTGAGTCGGTTTCTCCGGGGGAGCGCGGTCCAGAGCCAGGACGAGAGAAGGTCCCGGTTTGGGGATCCNCACATCCCAGGGAGGTGACCTCAGACATTACCCCTATGAAAATCCAAGGTGGTGGGTGTCCTTGAATTTTGGAATGCAGTGGAGGGAGGGAACACAAAGACACTCAAACCTGCTGCCAAACCTACCGACAAAATGTGTCCCTGTATTCACTACCTGCACAATACGTACTGCCCTGTCATCGATTCCCAGAGAGACGGGAAATTTAAGGACACCCCCGGGCAAGAATTTAAGGACACCCCCGGGCAAGAAATCGGCAAGCCCCACTGGAATGTTTCACAGCCTCACTCCCAGAGTGGGATGCTCCTCCGGGAAAGCGCACAGGGGGATTGGATAAGAACTGGCGAGGGGCCGGCACGCTGGGGATCTAGATGGACTTG
>VXAX01002144.1:0-11459 GCA_013399835.1 Leptocoma aspasia | reverse complement strand
CAAGGCACGCACACGCGCAAGGCAGGCACATGCGCAACACACCTGCACACCCACGCACCTACACACGCGTGTGATATATGGCTATGTCTGTGCCCACACCTGCACAGCCACACAGCTGCACACACATCTGAGAATGGCTATGTGTGTGCCCACACCTCCACGGCTACATACTTGCACAGCCACACAGCTCACACACACGTGGAACTTGGTGACGTGTGTGCACAGACCTGCACAGCCACACGCACTTGCAAACACGTGTGAAGCACACCCATACATGTGTGCACACACATGCTTGGTCACAGGCCTGCACACACGTGTATAAGGCACTCATGTGCACTTGCTTGCATGTAGGGTCACAGAAACCTACACATACACATGTAAGACGTGCCCATTTGTGTGTGCACACACCTGCACTGCCACAGACCTGCACACACATGAGGAGACACACCCATGTGGCCCATGTGTGCACAGACCTGCATACTTCATACACACCTGGCAGACACACCTGCACAATCACACCTGCACACACACATGCCAGACATGCAAACCCAACAAACTTTGTGTGTGCACACATGCATGGTCACACACCTGTACACATATGGGCAAGTCGCATACATGCATGTGTGGACACACCTGCATGATTGATCACACACATCCACACATATGTGCAAGGTGCCCATGTGTGCAAACACATGCATGTGTGGTCACACACATACCTACATGCATACACAAGAGATGCACATGTTTGTGTGCACACATACATCTGCACAGTCACACACAGTTGCACACATATGTGGAGATATGCCTATGTATGTGTGCATGTAACTGCATGGACATACACCAGAGCACAAACATGCAGGAGATGCCCATGCATGTGTGCACATGCACAAATGCTTGGTCACATACCTGTACACATATGCGCAGGTGCCCATGTGTTCATGCACATGCATGTATGGTCACACCCACACCCACATGTGTGAGTGACACAGGAATGCAAACACACATGCATGACATGCTTGTGTGCATGCACCTGCACAGGCATATGTACACATGCACATATATGTCAACTCACACACAAGCACACACATTTGCACACAGACACATGTGTTATGAATAAAATTTGGGCAAGGAGATCTTCTGCTCCTTTAAAAATGCCTTTATTAAGTGATAGCTCTTTATTGGGAATAGGGGGTGCCGCCGCCGCCGCCGCTCCTGCTGCTGCTGCCGCCGCCCCAGGGTTCGTGGACAAGGAGGAGGTAGCAGTCCTGCCATTATTGACAGGCCTGGAGGTCCCGCCCTCACGGGTACTCCTGAGGGACCCGATGGTGGCTCTGCCGTCTAGGGGTAGTCTGTTCATCGATGTTACACTGTACTCATGGTGAGGGCTGGGACCTGGCTCTAGCTGGTGTCCTCCGCTTCCCCGGGCTCCTGCCGTCTCATAGGTGTCATTTGCGGCTTGTTTTGGTGGCTATTTGCAGTTTTAAATTAGTAAAAATTGGCCAGGCGGCTTGTTAATTAACATATGCAGATGTTCGCGAGGCATGCCGGTCTCGCGGCGGCCCTGAGGCGCGGGTAAGTTCAAAGCTTTGGGAAGCCACGTGATCCTGCATTCCACACGGCATTCCACACTCGGCATGGAGGGCGTCCCACGCAGTCCCGCACCAGCGCAGGGCACGGAGTAAAGCCAGGTATGTGAGTACCGGCACCAGCTGGTTTTTACAGTCTTGCACAGTTCCATGGCGGGGGAGGCCCCGCACCTCCCCGCGCTCCGCGGGCAGACTCGGGGGTAGTTTAGCATGGCTCCGTGCTCCTCCCGGGCAGGACCGGGGCTGCCCTGCCCCGGCACCAGCTCAGGCATCCCGTGCGGGGGTGGGGCCCCGCCCGTGGACAGGCTCGGGGGGGAGCCCGCACGGCCCCGTGTGTGGGGTGCGGCGGAGCCCCGCACCTATGCGGGGCACGGGACAGCCCACATGGCACTTAACAAAGGGAAGGGGGTGAACTGGGGAGGGTTACAAAAAACGGGGGGTGGTAATTGGATAATACACATTTTAACAGCAACTTTAAACTCAGAGAAAAACTAGAACTGTAATGAATGACCCTTATTATCATTCATAACACATGGACATGCAAAACCAGACAAATCACATTCACGCATCCAGGTTCATATACATGTACATATACATGGTACATATACATGTAAGTGTATATGCAGTGCACACTGACATTTGTACACACAGATGTGCACATGTGTATACACATACATGACTGCACACACATGCAAGCACATCCAAACACATGCATGTATACTCAAACCTGTACATGTACACTCACCCCTGTACACACATGCACAAACATGCACGTGAACAACTGTGAAAATGCACCCCGTGCTCATACCTGCACAACAGTATACACACCTGCATTCACATGTGCAAGCACATACATGCACACAGACATAAATATGAACATGCACCCACATATGAACACACACACAACTAGACATGTCTGTCCACTCTCATGTGCACATACACATTTGTATGCACAGGCATATGCCTATATACACATGCATGCACACATGTGCACATACACACAGACGCGCACACACGTCCAATCTCACAAACATGCGTATGCTATACACTTGCATGTGAACATGTGAACAGATGCACCCGTACACAGACAGACATAGACACAACACGTGTGTGCTCCCATGTGCATGCACTCATGCACAGATATAAGAGGAATTATGGACTTGTCTTTAAAAACAAGCTGTGGGTCTGCTCGTAGATAAAACTAGCACTGAGAGATAAAAGAAACAATGGGAAGGATTCCAGTGATTGATGAATAGGAAAGATATTTGCCTTTACAAACAAACTGTAGGTTTGCTGATAAATGAAATTGGATATTGAAAGATGAAAGAAACAATGGGGAAAACCCCTAAAATTCCATAAGAATTAAAAAGGGGGGGTTATACATTGGGGGGATCAGGCGTTCTGGGAAGTCTGTACCTCTCAAGTACCTCAGTCAATGGGGAAAGAGAGAAGGGAAATGCAGCTGGGAAATTAGGATAAAAAGGAGGCTGCATCCTCCAAAAATTTGAGAGACCCCAGGGGAATGCCCCATAGCCTCTCCCTTTGTTCGAACAAAGTAAAAGGACTACTCTGTCTCCTTTTTGGACATAAACCTCTGATGTTTGTGGATTAATTTTCCTGACGGGTACTTGCTGACACGTGTACACGTAAGGGAGCTGTCCAACTGTGTGCACATGTATGTGCAGACACACACACACCCATACATTTTATTATTTCCTTTTTGCCTCTTTTGCAGTTGCAAACTCAAACCAAAACACCCCCCAGCCATCTCCTGCTGATGGCTTCTTCTGAAATCTGATTCCCAGTGTGGATTCACAGCCCCAGATCCCACCCTCCTTTCTAACCTTGCCTCCACCTTCACCCTATCCATTATGCCAGCCTTCCAACCCTTCCACCATCTCTGTTTCTCTATCCTGCCATCAGTCCCTCCATCCCTCCCTCACTCCATTCCTCATTCTGTTTCTCTATCCCTTCATTCCTCCATCACGCTATCACTTCATACCTCCATCTTTCCATTCATCCCTCCATCCCTCTCTATCTCCATCATTTCATCCCTCCATCCCATTCTCCCACTGTCCCTTCATCACTCCCTCAATCCCTCCATTCTCCTCTGTATCTTTGTCTTTATTCCCTGGGGCCAATAAAATCCATTTGCACCCAGATCACATCCACACTTGAAGCCCTCCAGTCTTTGTCAGCCTTGCGGCATTGCCAGCATTTCCACCAGGAACAGAACTCCAATAAAACCAAAGAAATCCACACAGCCAAATGCTGAATTACAAAGAGAAAAAGCAATTCTCACTCAGCAGTGACTGCAGCTGCTGGGAGTGCAGTGAAAGGCAGGATTATCCCTGTGGGGATTGTTTCTCTATTACAATGCTTTGTATCCCCTTATTGATTCTTAGACCCTGAGGAATTTGGGCTTGGGTTTGGTTTTTTCTTCGCTTGTCTTTGCCTGGAACGGCTTAATTTCATTCTTACCTTTAGGCAAATTGTGGAAACTCATTTTATGGATGGTGTTGGAGCACTCAATGCTGGGGATGGATGGCTCAAAGAGCTGCCTTTGGAAAGAGAATAAATAAATATCAACTAGAGGTGTCTTTACACAGATATTGCTTTGTTTTCCAGAATTATATAATTCCTGCTATTACACACAGTGCAATTAAAAATGAGAATTACAATTAAAGATTTAGGAAGTTCCTCAGTATTTCTCAAGTTGGGACCCAAGTCATAGCGTTCGGGGGCATCAATGTGTGTTGGAATCCAGGGCACAGGGAGTGTTTCCCTGCCTGTATTGGGGAGCCCTGACCCCCAGTCAGACACTGTTTTTAACCTTTGTCCCAGGAAAAAATTGCTAAGGCTTGGATGAGTTGGAGAACACAGGTGTGAACTAGGTATGTAGCAGTAGTAGTAGGAATCTATCACAGGGTGAAGAATTTAGGATTTTAGGATTTTGGTGTGAGAGTGAATGGGAGACAAAATGGAGGATTTGGGGTGTGGTTTCCTTTCCTTCTTGTTCCTTCTTCTTCTTCATTTTCTGTAGTATTGGTGGCACAAAGTCATTGGTTAGAGATGGTAGCAGCATAATTGTTACGTGTGTAGATTAGCAGAAGTTATTGGTAGTAAAGTAAAAACAATATACGTGTTAAACAGTAATTGGATTCAATATCTTTAAAAGGCCTTGGTTTTGAGTATCAAGGGTCCATTTTGTGCTTTGCTCCTGTCGTGCTGAGTCTGGTGTGGACAGTATATCAACCTCAAGATAAGAAAAGAATAAACAATAACCTGAAGACCAAGAATCAGTGAGTCTCGCTCGTTTGTCATCCCTGGCAAAGAACTCACGGAGGGAATCTCCTTCAAGGGCCCTGGAGGTAGGTTCCCAGCAGGTTGTGGGGGGAAACAACAGCCGAAAAAGCCTCCAACAAATGTGCTGTGTATCACCTTTGCAAGTGTGCGGTGTACTCCTGTGCATCCATGATAGATGTGCTCATCTCTGCTTAGGCTGGGTTTTGAAACAGAATCACAGAATCATTAAGGTTGGAAAGTCCCCAAGATCCTCGAGTCCAACCATATCGTCAGCACTGCCAAGGTCACCACTAAACATGTCCCAAATGCCACATCTACGTGGCTTTTAGATCCCTCCAGGGATACAGACTTCACCACTGCCTTGTACAGTGTTTGCCACAGCTTGACAACCCTGTCCATGAAGAATATACAGTCTAAATCTCCCTTGGTTCAACTTGAGGACATTTCCTTTTGTTCTGTTGCTTGTTACCTGAGAGCAGAGCCCAACCTCCACCTGGCTTCAACCTCCCTCCAAGGAGTTATTATGAATGGAGATCAGCTTAGACAAGTCCTGCCTTTGACTCAGATTACTGGCAGTAGCTCTTTTTGGGGTGGCCTGCACTCAGATCACTCTTGTTCACAAGTTCTTAATAATGGCTGATAAGGTCTATTACAAAATTAAGCATTTATTGAATAGACACAAAATTAACAGGCATAAGACTTTGAACAGACTACTTACTACACAGGATAAAACAAAAAGAACAACTAGTAGATAAAATACAGTGCACATTAAAAAGGTACCTATATTACAGCTAGCTAGAAATAGTATAGATTAGGATTCAATGTAATTTACCACCAAATTGATGATGGAGTACACATAGAATTCTTTCATTCAGTTTTAGGGAAAGTATCCATGGAATTTGTGTCTAAACTCTGGAGAGAAGTCCTACACATTTCCAAGGGGTGTGTAGGAGGCTTCTGCCCTCGTGAAAGTTTGTGTAGATTTTATAGTTTGTAAAGTGAAGTGTCTCTCAGTCAGGAATTCCAGCTGATCTCCCCACACCTTGTTCTCAAGACCAGTTGTTCATTGGGAATTCCACCCATGCTGCCTGAGAGAAATAACTCACCAGCTAGGCAAGCTGGCCTGAGTTATCTCACCAATTCATGTTGTGTGGGAGAATGTCTGGAGCTGTCGAAGCATCTGATGGACAGAGCAAATAAGCTCTACTGTGGCAGTGAATCAAGGGTTTAAAGAAACTGAAAGAGTTAAAAGTTTAGCTAGATTTAGTTAGAGGGGGATAGAAACAATTAAGAGTATACCAAGAAGAGTAGAAGTAATGAGGAATAGCTAATTATTAGCAGATAGAATAAGTAAAGCTAAGATATAAATCATGCATTTGTCTTCACTATGTTAAAGAAGCAGGATGGGATGCAGATCTAATTGTGAAAAACCAGAGGACCATGGCCTGCACCTGGGCCCCGAAACTTGAGCTATAGCTGAAGGGTCCAAGAGCCGGCCAACAAGGCAAAAGTAAAGGGTCACTTTGACCTCAGAAGACCACCAACCCATTTCAAAACCCCCTGACCCATTTGAAGTGAAGGACTGTGCAAGCGTGAAGGAACTTTAGACTCAATTCTAATACATTTTAATACAAAGCGGGGATAGGCGGGGTTAGGTAATGAATATGTATTAGATGTTTTGGGAATTATATGAATATGTAAGACTTTTTTAGATAAATAGAGAGCTGGAGCCTGTGATTCTTTGCACATGCCTTTGGAAAATATTCCGCGTGTGTCCGGTGCTATAATAAACACACCACTTTTCAACTTTGATTAGTTGAAGGGTCATCTGTCCATGCATCATTTTTCGGTGACCCAGATGAGACTTCTCTGCTCACTGTGAGACCAGGTTGAGCTGTGGATGCCTCTAGGCACCACCAGGATATTTATTCCTGGGGAGACCTCCACTCCCTGTCTGCTCATCGCAGGGGTAGACAAGACTGCTGGCCAGTCTTAATGGACAAAGGGTATGGAGTTTTTTTGTTTGTAAGTTGTACATATGCATGGTTGAGGGGCAGTTGATAAGTCACAGAGGGACACCCTGTGCGCAACGAGAGCCGAGAGGTGTGCTTGCAAACCCTGTAGAGTTTGGTTGCCAGCTAAAGGGGTAATTTGTTGTGTCATAGAGAACCTGCTAGCAGTTCTGGGGGTTGTTATAAATAATTACGTGATCCAGCCAAATTAATAATTTGAAGGGCCAAATTAATAATAAAAAAATAGATTTTATTTTGTGACTGAGATTCGGCAGCGACAGCAACGATCAGAAAGGGCAGCGTCGAGCCCGGGTATCGACACTGGGTGAACTCTGATCCGAGCTCTATCACCTCGGATCTCCCCTGTTCACCACTGCAGCTTAGTCTGAGTGGTTTTTATACAGTTTTTTCTGCCTGGGGCCCAAGTTCTTTCACTCTTTTCAGACTCCACATATTCATGTGCTTCTCCTTCTCTGGTTGAGTTGGACAAAAGACTTAGGGGAAGCAATGTTTACTGGAATCTTACAGTTGATTGCAGAATTTTGATGGGCTTGGTTATCTCAATGGGACCGCTGATGGGTGTTAATGTTCCTAGATGGCTCGTGCTATCTTGTCCTGAGATATCCATCTCATAATCACCGCCCTGGCATTCCTAGATATCGAGGGAGAAAACCCATCTCCACCCTGACCCAGTTCCTTTAACTTGTTAATTAGGCAGTTCTTCCAGCTGGCCAGCTGCTGCTTTTGCAATTTGGTGTGTTAATTTCTCTGCCTGGATTTGTGAACTTTTAAACTGCCAAACTCTCCTCGGGAAATATAATGTATTTTATGCATAGCATTTATTATACATATATATCTAAACATAAGCGTGAATTATTCTACAACATCTATAACAGGGTGAACTGGGCAAATCCAGTGTATTACTGTTATTTTTGACTGTGTCCGGACTGTGTGAGTGTGAGGTGTGTGTGTGATTGGTGCTGGAGTGTGTGAATGTTACAGAAAGCTGGTGTGGGTGGATGCTGAAATGTTGTATGCTGTGTGTTGTGTTGAGAAAAACAAGCACTTTAAGACATCCCCNAGTTCTTTTATTTTGCTAATTGGATATTTTCTTGTGGCTTGCCAGGTGTTGCTGTGGAGTCAGTCCTCAGCTAGCACCGGTTAGTTTTAAATTCTATATCCCCTTTTTCCCAAAAATGTACTGTATTTTATTTATAACATTTATTGGATATAAGATATCAACTCCATAAGCCCGAATTACCTATAACATCTATAACAATCCCTCCCCTTTTATATTAACACTTAAATTCGGGCTATTCTAACTATAAAAAAACTTTATTACATGTTTTTTCTATTTCAATTGACAGAAAACATTGTATTTCAAAAACTGTGACTTTCCTCCCATCCTTCTTGGGGAATTCCTTGATATATTTTGTAGGAGGTCCTATCTTCCCTTATTTGTTTCTCAAATCTTTCTAGGGCTTTTGCTGCTTTATTGTTTTCACCCTCCTCTCTTAGTTCCATAATTTTTGGTACCTGGTTTAGGTTCCCGGTGGCATTTTCCGGGTCCATGGTCATCACAGCAACCTGCATACCCTGCACAACTGAGTGTATAAGCCTTATTAGACAAGGTATTAGGCAGGGCAAAAATATAACTCCTGCTACAGAGCATAGTATAAAGAACACTACCTTATTCCACCGTGCTCCTTTGAATAAATGGTCCCACCAGGGTGCTTGGAGAATTGAATTCCATTTTTGAACCAGTACATGAGCTACTCTTTTTATTTCTGCTGCAAGGCCCCTAATAGTTTCTCCATAAGCATCAATTTCTATGCAACACTCTGATTCATTAAATTTGCCACATACACCCCCTTCTTCGGCTAACAAATAATCTAATACTATTCGATTCTGATAGACGAAAGCCTGCATCTGGGAATGTTGTTTTGATGGGAGTTCTAAGATGTCTGAGGTATAGTTTGACACTGTTTTGACTACTGCTTGGAGACTTATCAACCTATTTAGTAAATAAATTGAGGTCCGATAACCCCAGCTCCCATCCTGAGCCCATGTTGCTGGGCCATAATACTCTCTGATCCTTTCTGCCGGCCACTCTTCTTCACCCCAGGTCTGGATCCTACCTACAATAGGTATTTTACTTTTTAGATCTCTCTTCTGTTGGTTCAGGGTTTCATATAGAGGAGCTCCTAACAGACCACTCTCTGATCTGGGTAGGGTGAAGAAGACCGGTCTTATCAAGCCCAAGGGGCATGACCCCTTCCAATTTTTAGGTAATTCACTGTATGCCTTTTTCCCACATATCCAATATATACCATTTGGAGCTTTCCAAGTAATTTCTAAAGCCTCCTGTTTATTCCAATAGTCCCTCAGGTTGTCTAGGGATTGGCATGGGTTAGCTCCAGAGCCTTTATTCCAGCAAAACTTAATCTGATTATTCCATTCACACCCAATCTCTTTTACTCGACTTCAGTACCCCACAGGGGTTTCTGGCTGCCACACCTTACTTTTAGTATCGGAATTTATAGTTGGGGTGGATATACACAGGGTATATCCCACCACTTGGGTGTATTGTTTTCCTTCCCAACTAATACAAATCGTCCCAATTACTCTTTTGTCCAATACCCATCCCTCAGGTCTTTGTAGTGTCCCTGATACCTTTGTATTATCCCATTTTAGAAGTTGCTCTGGGGCTAAACCCTCACCTTTCCATGGCCATTTCTCAGCTGACTTGAGCCCCCCACAAATCCAACAATTGGATAAACCAAGTTCTGTGGCGATCTCTTGCATGAGGTCGATAAACAAGTTTTTATCAGAGGCAGGTAATCCCCAATCACCATATTGTCTTTCTAATTGATCATATTGTTCACTTAGAGTTTTCAACCTTTCTTGTTCTGTCCTCTTCCTTCTGATTTCTGACTCCTGCTTTTTTAGTTCTAAGACTTTTTGTCTCATTTTACTTTTGGGGTCTGCTCCTTCCTGATCTTCTGAAAAACAGAAAAATTGGTCAAATTGCAGACAGATTCCATCATTGTTGTTATCTATAAGTTGAGGATGACCGGTTCATTTACAGGTAATTTTTCTTCATATTTCATGTTTCTCCCTACCCAGTATGTTTTTCCCCCCATTGTACACATTTCTAAATTATTATTAACATAAATAATTAACCTGAAAATATGCCACAAACATAGATTCTTTTTTTCCTCCAATCCATACCGTGTTTTTTTCCTCCAATCCATACCGCAGTTACATTGACTGCAAGTAGGAATGGATTCTTGCCCAACACTTCTTTTGTACAGTTTGTGTAGAGAAGCCCCTGACTGCCCGTCCTTAGCGTTTACCTTTTGTATATAACATGAAGTTTGTTTATTATCTCTACAAATCCCATACCGAGTGTCGTTTAAGGTGCAGTACCCGCTTTTGTTATTACAGTCTTTCAGGGCTGTGTGTGCCGTGATCTCTGTCTCTCCTTGCTTTCCCAGAATAAACTGGGAGCATTCCCTGCATTCCTTATGTGGGTTATCAGTCTCAGTGCCAGGCAGACTCTCTAGGTGCGTGCTAATCGTGTGGCACACGACTAGGTTCAGGACTACTACGATTCCCCATATATGCATTCCTCTGCCATCACCTGTGCCCACCGGGTTGCCACCAGTGGCGGAGGAAACCATCTTCTTGGCAGCAGGGATACTTTTCCGGGGATCCATATTCAGTCCGAGCCACATACCTTCTCTTGAACATGCCCCACCTCGATGTTTTGACTGTGTCTGCTCTACAGGGCACTTTATTGAACCTTCAGCACTCGATGGCTAGGGGTTCTGCTTTTGAACTCAGTTTCCCCCCCATCGTGTACCTGAACAGGTAAAACCACTCTGGGGAGTCTAGCTCTATAATCCCAAATACTGTGGCAAGCTCTAAGAGATGGCTAGTCAGTTTCTGTTCTCTTTCTAAGCATGGTGTACACAATCCTGAATGTTTATACCCCCTTTTACAATGTGCAACCCAAATCTTGTTACAATAACCGCACTTAAAATGTATAAAGGAATAACATTCACAACCGGCTTTTGTACAACTTATCTGGTTCCCCTCCGTCATTTACTCGGTCAGGTCAATCTGATCTTTAGGTCCCCAGGTGAGGAAGTGATTCTCCACTCTGCTGTTTTATCCTGCTGTTCGATCTTTTTTACATGAGACACGTGTGTCCAGCCTCTTTCAGCTGTCTGAATAGCTGTATCTATGGTTAGAAGGACAAGAAAAGGGCCTTCCCAGTGAGGAGAGAGAGGAACTTCTCTCCAAGCCTTTATGAGGACTCTGTCTCCTGGCTGTGTCTTGTGGATAGCAAACCCCAAAGGGGCATTCTGGGTTAGCATTCCCTGTTTCCTTAATTCTTGTAGATTTTTACTGATTGCTAGGAGGTAGGGTTGTATCTGACCGTCCTCTATCCTTGGGTGCCCTACCGGCATCCCGTGGGTATAAGGCATCCCATATAGCATTTCAAAAGGAGATAATCCAGTCCCCGAATGAGGTAAAGTTTGGATATTTA
>VXAX01002143.1:299938-314512 GCA_013399835.1 Leptocoma aspasia | reverse complement strand
TAATTGTGCACAATTTGCACCTTTTTCTCCAGTTTGACTATTTAAGTACATCACAAATTCATTGTGATGAAGAGAAGCATTAAAATGAAATGAATTTTTCCTTCCACTCTGAAAGAATTTGAGAATGTTACAGTGGTAGCTTCTGGATGTTTATTAATTGCTGAGAACCACCTCAGGACAAACATGTCTTTTTATTAATTTCTCATTTATTTATAATTTTAAGCCTTGTAGTTTCACCCATTTTTTAAGGAAGATATTTATACAAATTGCAGTAAAAAACATTAGACCTCTGTATGCACCTGAATCTTTCTCTCTCCCATTCCAACACACTCTCCCATTGCAACACACTTTGAATTACTTGCATTTCTTTCTCTCTGAAAATCTGTAGGTCAATGGCAAGAGTGGTTCCAATACCACATATCCTCAAGAATCTTTTCTCCTTTTTCTTCCACAGTTTGCTTTTCCTGATGTTCTCGTTCTGCTCTGGGTTGTGACAACTTGCTCTGTGTCATGTGTTATGGCTGGTACACATGATAGAGAATTCCTCTCCTTGTTTTCAAGGTCACTCTTGCTGTTGTCATACTTTTGCCCACTCTTTGTTCTTTAGAACCTTTCTCTGGATTTTCCCAGTAGTTGTTTTTGGCAGATCCTGAACAAACTCCACCTGAAAGGCAAAAGTGCTCCCTGTAGCCAAATAACTTGCGGTTAATTTCCCAGCAACAAAAGTTTGTGGGAACACTTTTAGCATGGGATAGCTGAGGATAAACAGATGGGAAGCTGCACAACCAGGGCTAGAATGGTGAGATTCCTTACTACACCTTGTAGCTACTGCACAGACAGTACTTTAGGGAGACCTACCACGATCACCAGGAGCTGAGCACTTCAGCTTTCAGGACAGGGAGTTACTGGTGTCTTTCCTAGTGAGAAGAGATGGATTCCAACCCACTGATGCCAGCACGAACTTCTGTTTTGATTTGGCTGTCTTTCAGAGGAGAGCTCAAGGTAGAACTAGTTAGAATGGAACGCCTTGCACATTTCAGCTGCTGTGAAAAATCCAGAATTCCATGAAAGAAGGACTGGGCCCTCATGAAGTAAAATTCCATGACCATTGCCTCCCTGCAGGTCCATTCTAGCACACACAGCCAACCCAAGGCTACAGCTGCAACAGACCCTGTCATGCACTTTTATTTTATCTAACTCTGGTTGGAGTGTTTGTCAGAAAGCTGTTGAAAAAGAGCTGAGGCAGGACAACACCTGCTCAATTTCTGGTACAATGAGAGAACCTGTCTTTTTGGGCTGTACTTACCTTCCTTGGATACTTGTAAGGTGCCGTCACCTTCTTGACATGTTGTTGAAGTTCAAGAGTTAATTTTTCTTTATCATGTGATACAAAAGCAGGAGCTAAAACAATGAAGGCTTTGACCACCTGTGCCACAAAAATGAATGGATTCCATTAACTTCCAGAGGTGGCAATAAGAGAATACATTTGATGTGAAAACTGAGTGTCAAAATTCAGAATGCCAAAATGTGATCTTTTTCTTTAATTTCCCTTTTCATTAGCTGTTTGTTATCAAGTGCTGTGCTATGAATGACCCATTCTGCAGCAGAGAATTTTTTTCAATTTTTTTCTTAACTTTATACATATTAAACTTTCAAAAAGTTCTAGTACAGAAAATAAAGAGAAATTAAAATCTCATCCCTGGTACTCAAATAAATGTTGAAAAGTTGGAAAATATAAAGCAAAAATTAAACACTCTGGATATCATTGCCACCATATGCTTTGTGGTAAATGAGAAATAATCAAAATTTCATTGTTTAGACAAAAAGGTCACATGATTAGTCTGAAAAAACAAATTTTCCCCCACATAAAGCCCTGCAGAGAAATAATTTTGAAACTGTAATATCTCTCAAGATATGGATTTAAAAATTTAGCCTGCCTAATCTCAAAAGTTTGCAATACTGAATTCCGAGGAAGCCTAGTACATACAAGGAAGTTGATACTTAGAAGAAAGGGCATTTCTTTGACATCTTTTCCCTATTTTGTTTTACCTCCCCTCGCACTGGGTCGGGACTGCTGACAACAGCCACATCTGCCACTGCTGGGTGCTGTATCAGTGCACTCTCCACTTCAAATGGGCCAATGCGATACCTGGGGGAGCACAAAGACAGCTCAGCCCCAGCAGCACGGACCAGTCCTTTGGGCTTCCCAGGCTGCACTTCATGAGGCAAATCTAAAAGGAAATGCCTTACCCAGCAGAATTAATGATATCATCATCTCTTCCAACAAACCAGACATATCCCTCTTTATCCATAACGCCTCTGTCCCCAGTGACATAAAAATCTCCACGCAGAGTGGCAGCAGTTTTCTTTGGATTATCCTGGCAATAATCAAACATTTCCAAGAAAGGTATCTGATTATTAGTNCTTTGACATCTTTTCCCTATTTTGTTTTACCTCCCCTCGCACTGGGTCGGGACTGCTGACAACAGCCACATCTGCCACTGCTGGGTGCTGTATCAGTGCACTCTCCACTTCAAATGGGCCAATGCGATACCTGGGGGAGCACAAAGACAGCTCAGCCCCAGCAGCACGGACCAGTCCTTTGGGCTTCCCAGGCTGCACTTCATGAGGCAAATCTAAAAGGAAATGCCTTACCCAGCAGAATTAATGATATCATCATCTCTTCCAACAAACCAGACATATCCCTCTTTATCCATAACGCCTCTGTCCCCAGTGACATAAAAATCTCCACGCAGAGTGGCAGCAGTTTTCTTTGGATTATCCTGGCAATAATCAAACATTTCCAAGAAAGGTATCTGATTATTAGTGAAACATAATGCATTTCCTTTGCAGTGATGCTACAAATGAACAATAAAATAGTACTCAAAATGAGTGTGCTCAATACTGTTTTATATTTTCAACTAAATAAACAGAGCCACATTAGCAGCTTTGTTGTGGAAACATATGAATGTGGACAAAAGCTTTTTTTATATATACTTCTTTTATATATATACTTTTTATATATACTTTTTAAGTAGTGATTTCTGTCCTGTAGAGAAAAGGCCATGCTCTATCAAAATGCCCATCCACCACAAGAAATGGCTAAAATGTGTAACCCACTCTGTTCAGGGAAATGTTTTTTCATTGTAGGGGGTATCCAAAATAACTTCCAGACAAAAGGAACTTTTTCCTCTTAACTGTCAGGACCAAAACACAAGTGAGGTGACCTGCAGGAACACCATTATCTGACCTTTAGGACCTATATATCCAGTGTAACCTCTTGGTTACAGAGGAAAAACACTCTGCCAAGAGAAGACATAGTGAAAACCTGAAATAACAGTATTGAACCTAAAGAAACATATTTTGACATAGTGAGAAATGACTTTGTGCAGGTTGTTGTGTGAGAATGCTACAAGTATACAAATATAATGGGGGTTCAGAAGAGGATTAAAAACATAGGTAGGTTCCCCAAAGCTTGTTGAATATGACAGTTCCAATAGAGGGGAGAATGTCTTTAGGTTTGTCTGATTCTACTGTTTTCTTAAGAATGTGCAGTATCTTAGCACCACCACAGATGAACAGTTGCTCAGATGGACCTTTGACCTGAACCAAAATGCCTCTTTTCTGGTGTGTGTCTTTAACCCGGTTTTGCTTTCAGTGGGTAGAGCATCCCCATTCGAATAGTGGTGTTTGATTAAATGTATTACTACCTCAGAGCCATATGATCATGTACATGTGAGGTGTTTGTGCTGTAGCTTCTGTTTGTGCTGTTGATCTTGGGCACGTGTTGTGTGTGACAGGCACCTGTACAAAGGTTTCTCTGACTGCAGTGCCTGCTGGAATTGGAGTACCTCTGACAGTGGTATGAGGGAATAAAACACCTGTGCCTTGGAAAGCCTTCCTGAGCTTCTCATGTATAAGAGTAGAATTTATGCACTTTCTTCAATAATGTTTAACTAAAGATAGGAATGGAGTAGAGGGAAAGGAGTGATGCTCTGAACATGAAGCGCATGGCAACTGCCTGGTACATATCTGGAACAAGGTACCCCGTGGTTCATGTTGCGTTTTCAAGCTACACTCTGTCAGTCAGTCTCTTCCTCAAACTATGCATTGATCAGGACCAAAGTCCTCAAGTAACCCAGTGAGACCTTCTGAAGATCCTGCATGGAATTCTGCTCCTGGCAGAACTCTGCCCAGGGTCTCTCCTGAGTCTCTCAACAGACACAGACACAGCAAGTCAGGCTTACCAAGTACTCGATGAACATACAGAAGGGTCGTGTGGGTCGCACTCTGACAGCAATGGTGCCTTCTTCTCCTGCAGGCACAACAGCCCCATGGTCATCTACAATCTGCAGAAAGGACAGACACAGCAGGAGTGCTTTGATCAGCTCAGAGGAACATCTGCTCCAGCTCAGTGCAAGGCACAGAAGGGACAGAGACAGCACTGCCTTACTGTTCTACCCACAACTGCCAGATATGCACGTACCTGCACATCATAAGGGGGAACAGCTTTTCCCAAAGAGCCAGGTTTAATTTTCATTCCTTTAAGATTGGCACAGATTGTCACCTGCAGAATAGGTTTTTAAAAGACTTTTTTAAATTATTGCAACATCTTGTAAATTTTATTATTATTTTGCATTAGACAGGACTCCTCTTTGTGACTTTGTTGTGGCAAGAGCTGAATCAGGACCAAAGCACTGCGGTTCTCGAGAACATCCCAGTCTGGGATGTGAGCTGCTTTAATATTTTTCATTAAAATCTCAAACAGGATGAATTGATACCCAGAGCAAATAATCTACTTTAGTTTTGCTTTTGAAGTAAAGATGGTGAAGGGTTTTACTGCCAGTAATTACATTTATTGCAAACGTACTGTTTCGGTCTGGCCATAGCCTTCATGGATATCCAGCCCTGTCTGGATTTTCCATTTTGCCAACACTTCAGGATGGAGTGCTTCCCCTCCAGATAGACAGTGCTTCAGACTTGTGAACTTGTAGCTTGAGAGGAACAGCAAATGAAATAATTTTCTTAACTGTTGAAGAGAGCAATAAATAGACTTAACAGAACAGACTCCGTTCAGCTTTCCAAGGAAGTACACCTAAAACTCATAAGCTCCTTTGGAAATGACAATCATCATCCTGATATGCCCACCTTGACTAGACTCCTATATTGTTTGAGTTGCCACTGAAGATGATGTGGTTTATCTCTGTGTCAACAAAAGTAGCTTTTTCTCCTGGAAAATGCATGAGCAGAAGTGTTTCTTTGGGAGAGCTGACATAAAATGAGAAATCTGAACAAGCACATCAGATGTGTGTGGAAAGCTGAGTTACGTGTCAACATCTAAGATCAGATATAATGCAGAATTTTCTAGAGCAAAAGGAAGGAAGAACAGGTACAGAGACGCTGAGCTCTGCTAAATCTGGGTTGGCTTTTGGCAGGATGAAAGACCTATGTGACAAAGACGTGAAAACTCCTTATAAACCACACTCCTTACAACCCACTTCTCACAAGCTGAGTATTTTACAGAGTAACAAACCGGGAAGAACAGCTGCCAAATAACTCTTAGCATATGGAACTCCTCTAACTGCTCCCTTCATTCTCAACAACTCCATGGTGCACCAGAAACTCCCTGATCCAACGCTCTGCCTAAAACATTGACTTAAACTGAACTGTGAACCCTAAGTTCAGAGGAAGTGACAACTTAAAAATCCCTCCCTTGTTTCCTCTGTGTTGTCTCTTCAAAGACCCAGTCCTGAAGCCCAAGTAGCCTATGGTGTGGCTAATTATTCTCACATTTCAAAACTGAGAGCCTTCTTTACTGAGAGCAAGTTTTACTAATTAGGTTTCCTTGAACTGAAAAAGAGAATTCCTTGAACTAAGGAACTAACCATGCAGAGCTGTCCCAGCATTTTACCCCAGCCTCCCTCCCCTCCCTGCTGTACCTGCTCATATCATGTTGGACCAGCATACGGAAGCCGGTGGGAGCCGTGCAGAAGGTGTTGATGGGATATCTTGAGAGAGTCTAGAAAAATAGGAAGTTATTGTGCTGAAAAGAAAGTGTAATGCTGTGTCTGACCTTGTGAATGTGCAAGTGATTAACAAAAGAGGCCAATGTTGAGGGGAATCAATCAACTGATTGGTATAAAGTGCCTCAGGGGAGGAATAGGCACTCTGGCAAATCACTGAAAATTCAGGAAAACAGAGCCTTAATTCAGGTTTATGCCATATTCTGAATACTGGCCCATACTCAGCCTGATCCCAAAGCAACTGGAAGTCCATACCTGAAGTGAGGTTTAGGTTCAATATTGGACATGACAGCAGCAATCCCAAGATCATTATATCCTGCATCTTTATCCAATTGTCCTCTACACTTGAGCCATGACACATGGCCTAACCAGGAGGGAAAACACTTGTTCCTTGAGCTTTATGGGCACCAAATGGAGGGATGATTCCTTGGAATGTGGGAAGTACTATCCCTGCTGCTGCTAAGCAATGGCACCCATGTACTGGAGCCCAGTTTGTTTCCTTCACTTATGTAAAATGGAAATAAATATCACAGTATTAAATGTTAAGCTTACCTCTGCAACAACTTCTGGTTTAAACTGTGGCAGATTGTGTACAAAGACACAGGATCCACAGATCCATGGTCCAAAAACACTGCCCCAAGCTGCTTTTACCCAGCCAGTATCAGAGGTATTCCACATAATATCTGAAGGAGTCAAGTTCATCCAATACCTGATAAAAAAGCAGAGATGAAAGAAATGCTGCAGAGAATGTTAGAGACTCAGGCCCTGGTCACAGGAGGAGGCTTCCATTAGAAGATGTGGTGTCAGCAAGTGGGGCTCTGTAGAAAGTTAGAGAGTTGAAGAGTCTTAAATATTCTCTGATTTCCCTTCATTCCCTCCTGCTTAATATTTCAAGCATTTATTTTTCTTGTGAGCAGTGCAAAACGTCTTTGTCTTGAGCTGCAGAATCTGGATCTAGAGCAGAACCCAAATAGATCATCTGGAGTAGGCTTTCCCTACCTGTTGCAGTTGAGACATCAGCTAAGTCCCAGCTTGTTTCTCCAGGAAACTAAACAAGTTACTTCCCTGAACCCTTGATCACCAGCTTCCAACTCAGAATGCTTTGGGGAAGGTATCCTTTAACTTTCAAGATTAGGAGGATGCAAGATCTTACAGTCATGAAATGCCTACATTTACTGGAATGTTATGGTCACATGTTCAGTTTAATGGTGCTCATGTCACTTAATCACGACCCTGGGAGGAACTGCAAGGTCATACCTGCCAGTGGTTGCGAATCCAATGCCATAACTGCTGTGGGAATGCAGCACCATTTTTGGGAAGCCCGTAGTTCCACTGGTAAAATAGATCAGCATTGGGTCTTGACTCCTTGTCTTGACACATTTATGGTCAGCAGATGCAACCCTTCAGAAGAAATGGTATATTCTGGTCATTACAGGCAGTTTTCCACCTGGGCAACAGCATTTTTATTGTTTAGGAGTTCAACAGGAAAATTGCCCCAAACTGAATGGTCTCACTAAATAAGTGGTAACACAGGTAAGAACAGTTAGAGAACACATTTTGCTTGTAACGAGTGTGTGCCCTGTATGCTGTAACTTTTAAGATATGAAGACCAACAGAATATTTCCGTGACGGTCTGCAACTGTTTTAGCAAAGGCACTCCAGGTGCTGATTATGGAACAGCAGCCAGAAATCAGTGTCTGCCTCACACAAGCAAAAACCAACCCCCAAATTGAAATCAGTAACTAAGATGGTTATGCCAAGTACATTGGTCTTATTACTAATAGTTTATCATTTTTGTTCAAGAGACTGATGGACAGTTCAGATTATCTGAGCTACCAGGATAGTATAGGGAAGAAAGAACTGAGCAGCAAGAGGTGGCAATAGGTATTTTCCCATTTAATCAAGAGCCATTAGAATGGGCTCTAGCAGACAAGCGCATAACAATTGTTTAGAGCTCTGTGTGCTTGTCTGATGATCACAGTAGAAGCAGAGAGCTTCTAAAAACTGGCAGGCTGCTAAGTGAAGCTGAAGGACATGAACTAAGCTCCCAAAACCTGGATTGGATGAACCTCTACCAGTGTAATCACAAAACAGGGAGCTGACAGAGGGACCCAAAAACGTAACTAATTTGTATTTTGAAAATTACCCCCACAACTCAGCAATGTCACCTGACTGGTACAGCTCCCTTCACCACACAGGCATGATGGTGAAAGAACTGGATACTCACGCAAGGAGTTCTCTGAGGTTCAGCCACCCATCCCTGCTCCCTTGGCCTACAATGACTTTACTTTTCAGGAACTGGCTGCCAGACAGGACAGGTTCCACTGCAGGTGCCAGTGTGTCACTGGTAATGAAGCACTTGGCCTTTGAAGCCTGGAGTCGGTATGAGATGTCTTTGGCTGTTAATTGGGATGTTCCTGGAAAAAAGACAATTCCTGGAAAAAAGCAAGAAACAACAGAGAAAACTCAGCATTTCCCAAAAATACTTGATTATGTCTCTCTGTTGATGCTGATTTTATCCATCATGGATTTTTATCAGTTTAAAAGCAGAACAAAATAGATATATTGAATTATTAATGACACTAATTATATAGATTCTTCCATTATAAATTCAGCTCCCTTCCAATGTATGTGGTCAAGTCTGCCATTAGGTTGGAGCCATTCAACCCTCACTGGCTTCACCTGAGGATGTCATTTGACTGGACCATGTCTGGCCCTGTGGTTCCTGTGTGGCTGCTGCCAATTCTCCTTCCAGGCAAAAGATCAGTTGCAGAGGTCACAGCAGAGTATTGCTGTTTGCATTTTCTTCACCCTAATCTAATACATGTCTTGTAGCCTCTATTTGCTTTCTGTCTGCACCCAACAAGTCCGTGAGTCACTCACCTGCTCGCATGCAGGCCACATTCAGGATCCACCACTCAGGAACACGAGGCAGAACTACTACAACTCTGTCTCCTTTCTGCAAACCACAGGCCTCAGAAAGGACATTGGCTGCCTTCCTGGACAGAGAGCCCAGCTCCTCAAAGCTCCACTTCACCTCCTCTCCCTCATCATTGACCCACCAAAAAGCTGGATTTGCTGGTTTTTTTCCATCCTACACCACGTGAGAAGACATTTAAATAAGAAAAACTTTAAAAGGTTTCACTTCAATATAAACCATCCTTGGCAACTACTGTCATGGAGTGATACCCATCTTTCTGACAAACAAAATAAAATGGTGCCAGTACTATTCAGTATCCATTAGTAAAACTGTATCATCTGAGATTTTTTCCACTCTGTCCTGGTTTTGACTGTGATAGAGTAAGCACTGCTTAGCAACAACTAAGTCAAGGACTTACCAGTTTTTCACACTCTGCCAACAAGTTGGTGCATGAAAACCTGGGAGAGATCATAGACAGGACAGCTGACCTGAACTGTCAGGGAGACAAAGGGATATTCCAACCACAGGAGGTCCTGCTCAGTTTATACCCTGGGGGAAAGTTGGTTGAGAGGTGCCAATCACTGTTTGGGGACAGACTGAGTGTCTACCAGTGGGCAGTGGGCAATTGTGTTGTGCATAATTTGTCTTTTCTGAGTTTTCTTTGTTCCTCTCTCTTTTTTATTATGTCCCTTTTCATCACTGCTATTTCTACTAATACTTCTACAATAGTGATAAAAATTAGTAATATTTTTCTTATTACTATATTTTATTTCAATTCTTAAACTGTTCTTTCCTCAACCCATGTGTTTTACCTTTTTTTCCTCCTGATTCTTCTCCCCATCCCACTGGATGTATGTGTGTGTGTGTGTGTGTGTGTGTGTGATCCAGGGGCTCTGTGCTTCTTAGTTGACAGCTGAGGTTAAACTACAATTCAATGACTATAAAATAAATGACAAATACTACCTTTTCCAGTCGTGCCCACTCATCTAAGACATCACTCGCAAAGTTGAAATATTCTGGCAGTTGCTTTTTACCCTGGTTTATAGATACATAATGGGAAGCAATCTCAGATGTAAAAAGCCTGCTGTTTCCATGGAATGTTCTGGAAGGTGACCTGAGAATCCACAAACACTGAGGAATCCAGGATTTAATAAATGTTCTCATGATAAATGATGTTTTATCAGATGGTGAGGGGAAGGAATCAGGTGTACACCTAAGGAATCAGTCACCTGAAATGAAAGAAAATACATTTAAAACCAGGCAGTTATTGGATGCTGTCTAGTTTGTGATGCTGGATGAATTAATGCAAACCAGCTTGAATAAATAGGTTGTTTGAACACATCCACATTTTCCCTGTTATTTTTTGTTCCTCGTTTTCTTGTGCACTGCTTTTCATTAGAATATTTGTCCTCTACTTTGTCAGCTGATGAATGACTCTCATATCTCATCCCTAAAATTTCACTTGCCAGTCCTTTTCTCAATATCTACGTCTGGATTCCTGTAAATTTTATGTACTTTGCCTGCTTACAGAAATAAAATGCCACTACTTTTGAAGTGTTTTAGGAGACTATCACCTGGACTTAAAACTGTATCTGTAATTATGTTATGCCTTAAACCTGCACTAGATGGCGAGTCACACTGAATTTATGCACCAATAAAACTGATGAATCTTTGAATTATTTTCTTATGAGTTCTATTTTCTTTCAGGGCATGGAATAAACACAAAATAGGCAGTAGGTGAGCAAAGGTGAAGTGCCAAAGACTTCCATTTGCTTTGCACTTCAGCTGAAGTGTGCAGCTTGGGAAAAGATACATGTTGCTAAATAAACTTGCAAAGAAAGTGCCAACATTTCCAGTTTCTCCTAGTCTTTTCTACAGACCATACAGGTACATATGGAAGAGACAGAATGGATAATGCCACAGGTATTTAAAGTCCAACCCTGAAAGTCAAGAAAACTGGATTTTCACTCACAGGTGCTAAATCAGCAGATAAACTTGTTTTGAGTGTAATTAAGTCCTTAAGGATGTACCCATATATCTAAGAGAATTTTTCCCCAATTCAATTAAATCAGCTTTGCTTTTAAACTTTTTTGTTCCATGATATCCTTATTTAACAGCCAGCAGTATATACCTGTCTCCCAGGGATTCTATGCAGTTACTTTCACCTTCCCATTATTTATTGCAAGCGTAGGTGTTCAATGCCAATAAATAACAGTAACTGGCATCACTCTGAAATCACTGTATTTGTGAGGCAAACCAGAGAAATTGAGACAGAAGGTGCACATGTGAGGCACGTCTCAATGGCTCTTGACCCCACATTTGACAGGGTGTGAGTGGTAACTAAGCAGAAGACTCTAGAATATTGTTTGTCCTGGATCCAGTGTTTCCTGCTGACTGGACTGTGACTTCTGCAGAGGGCAGATTTTCCACAGCTTTCAAACTTCAAAGCACTAAAAGAAAGCCAAAGCTAGCTAGCACTGATGAAGAAATTCACAGAATGTGACCTTATCCACTCTATGTCTAAAAGAAAACATTGTTCACCAGTTCAGTTCCACTAAATCTCTTTCCTTTTCTCATTGCAAATCTGTCCTGGCAGGCTGGACTGTTGTGTGATCCTCCTTTTTCTGCCATTTCCTTTCAGGACATAGAGATTAGAAGCCCTCTGCATGATGGAGCCTGTTTCCTGGTAGAAGGTTTCCAGGAGGGATTTAAGTTGATGGCTATTTGTTTTAGTGGCAGACGGGGAAACCAGCTCTCTCAGCAAATGGTTTTGTCATCCAACTTTGTTCTGGGAGCCTTAGGCTGTGTTCTGAGCTTAAACACGGCCTGCTCAGCTCAAACAGGCCTTGTTAGTTTTAACCTGCAATTCTGAGAGATGCTTTTTAACCTTATTGGTATGTTGCTTGAAAGACATCTTTGCAAAGGAGCCTGTTATTAAGAGAAAGAGAGCACAAAGTCAAATGGGAGACTCTTATCTTTCTGCTTCTTTTTCTCCTTTAGTACCTGATTGCTGAATCTCTTTTATGTGTGATCTTATCTTGCAAGCAGCCTAAATACACAGCTCCTGATTTCATTAGGCATGCTCTACAAGTACTAATAGAACACATCTCAAGGTGCATTACAATGCAAAGCTTTTGAGACTGATAGAAAAGAGTTTGCTGGAAACCCAGCCCCACTCACAGCACGCAGGAAAACAGACTAAATTGCAGCAATATGCCCCCCAAGATCCTTCACCCACAGAAAATGGAGGCTACCACATCAACCCCCATTATGAACATTCCTTCTTTGTAGTGGTGCCCTCTGCTAAAGGCACGAGGTGCAAAGCATCACTTGCTCCTCCTCAAGAAGAAGAAAGAGTCATTATTGAAGGAGTTTCTTCTTGATTCTGCTAATCCAGACCCACCTGTTGTCAAGTCAGCTCTGTCCTTCGTGCCACTGAAACCACCACTAGAATACCTGGTCTCTTCTACCAGCTACAGTTTCGGGGTTAAAGTTCACAAATTTCATCAGAGTTTAAAAGTCAAAAATGTTTCTGCTACAACTACAGACTGGCAGTATTTACAGAAATAATAATTCTTTAGTAAATTGAAGGAATTCTAGAATCTCAATATTCTGTAAGATATTTCTTTAAATGTTCTGAAAGAATTGTCTAGGGAGGCCTCAGAGTTCACATGCACAGCTGATAGCTGTCCTAAGGATAAATTGGTACATTTAGTCACTTCAGTTTATTGCACAGAAAACTGTGTTACCACTGAAAACCAATAGTAAAATCTTGTGGTTTAACCCACAAAGTAGTATCTTACTTGAGCTACAACTTGGCACCTAAGTACACAGGAGAGCCTCACAGACAAGATATGGAAGAGTTACAGACATTAAAATTACCTATGCAACGAAATGAGAGTTTTTCCCTGACTTCAGCACACTCTCAGTCAGATTCACAATTTTTAGATCCATAAGTGCAAGAGACAAGCGAACATTAGGCAGAGGAGCAGCCCTCAAATACTGTCCCAGGTACCTGACATGCTGCTTTGTCTGCAGCCCTGACAAGAGAAGGGTGTCTAATTACACCAGTGCACTTTGAATCCACTGGTGCTTCTGTAGGCAACTGTTTCCTCCTGTGCTCTCTCACCTTCTCCCTGGGTTGTTTATTTACAGAAACAATAAACCCAACTTCCCCATAAATACTTCCCCCTCCCCCGCCCCAAACACTACTAAAGATGGGGAAGTATTTAATTAATTTAATCTTCCCATGGAAAGGTTCAGTTGGCTCCACTGGTGGTAGACTTATCAACCTTATCAGCCTCTTGGTTTGGCTGATACAGCTGCAGACATTTGAGCAGCAAACCCTACTGCTTAATGCTCCTTTGCTTCTTTGTTTCTCAGTGTCTGGATAAAGGCTGGACAAGATGAAGACACATCCATTTTCCCTTCTTCTATTGTTTCTCACAGGCTTCCTGGCAGCAGACAGCATAAGCCCAAATGAAGCAAAAGTAAAGAAAACCAAGCCCCCCAAAATAAAAAAGGAGAACCACGTCCTCTTGCTGAAATCAACCAACTTTGACAGAGCATTGAAGGAAACCAAATACCTCCTGGTGAAGTTCTGTGAGTATCAATTTCCACTCCCTTACTCTGATGGCTCTGCAGAGAATTACTGATATTGGGGCACTCAGGAATGCTTGTTTTACTATTGCTCTGTCCCCTAGTAGTCCTTGTTTGTTTTGGTTTCCTCTATGTATCTATTTCTGATCATAACTACAGTAATTTATTCTTTTTTGGGGTGGTTAAATACCAGTCTGCTACATAATGCTGAGTTGGCATTCCTTGCTTCCACTGCCTAATTTTTCAAGTATGTGTTTCACAGCAGTGATAGGGAAAACATATTAAAAAAACCCCAACCAAACAAAAGTTAATCAGAGAATGCTTTTCTCCCTCTTGCATTTTCATCAGCACTTTGTATGAAATTTTTTGGATGGCATCTCTCTTCTGTGGGCATTTGGGCTTCAGAGACTGTCTTTTTACAATATTTTGATGTCTGTAGATGCATTATATTATTCTTTTTCCCTGAAAGGAGTGCTTGATTAGAGGCAGGTTTGTGGTATTTCTTTTAGGTTCATGTTCGTTCCCCCTGGGGAGAAAACTGGTGGAGTTTTGAGTAACTTTGTGACAAGGTCTGGCCATCAAGTACATCACAAAGCAAAAGTCAAGAAGTGGATTCTTGTGATGTTACCCATCTAAAAGTTCAGATGCTGCATAATTTCCCATGCTACAAACAGGGATCTGCAGTGGCCAGCAGCTTGCTGGTAGTGAAACCCTTTGATCTGCATAAGGCAGTGAAATCTTTGTCTCTGTTGCTTGGGCTTGACCTTGCTCTGCTGAGCCAAATTCCCTGAGCTCAGTGCACACGTCCCCTTAACCTTAAAATACACAAACATTTGCAGACCAGCACCCCTTTGGAAGCATGTGCCAGACACAGGCACAAGCTGAAACTCCAAACTGTTCCATATTTGAAGGGGATATTAGAAATTAAAGCAAAATCCTAGTTTTGTAGAAGTGCATCTAATTTGTTCTTTTGCATCACTACCAAATGTGGATTTTACTGCAGCTAATATAATAAATATAACAAATATAATA
>VXAX01002143.1:272944-299724 GCA_013399835.1 Leptocoma aspasia | reverse complement strand
ATAGTGATGTAGTGTAAGTCAACCTGAAATGAAAACACTTGTATGTCCAACAATAAAACCTAAAATACACTAACAGACTCAGGAAACTAAAAATATGTTTGGATCATACCAAATATTTCATTAATCCTGAAACAAGGTTATAAAAATTCAAGTGTTTTTAAACTTTCAGAATAATCACATTAGAAAATTATTTAAAACATACTGTTTAAAATTTTTAGATACTTCTGAAAGTGTTGAGATTTAGGAAGATTCTGTTTACTAATTGTGGAGGATTTGAAGCTATTTGCCAAATTCAGTCTGCAGTTGTGAACTGTTTTATTTCTCTGAAGATGCATAATTTTGGTGAAAAAGTAACTTATCAGAAAAACCTTAGTTATTCTGTATTCTCATCTTTGTAAGAGCTGTTTCAAAGCTGGATCTAAAGGGCCAGGTCAGAGCAGAGTTTGTACACAAACTTTCTTAGTACTGGCAGAGATTATCAACAGCGAGATATTGCAACACACTTCAGGATTGCAACCAAGTGTGAGTGAAAAAAATCATAAAGAGACAGGAGATGGAGAAAGAATTGTTTGGAATACAGTAACCCAGGGACTTGGGCACTCAGAGGATGTGGGGATCTAAATCAGGCTTCCTTGCCCCTTCTTTAGAGCAGTCTTGGACCTCTCTGATATCTCACCATCTCACACCTGGCTTCTTCAGAAGGGACGGACAGACAGACTCTTCCATTCCCCACTGCATCTTCCAAAACACAGAGATGAAGCTCTGCTCCCCAAACACACCTTGCTCCTGTGATCCTCATCACGTTCTGGTTTGGACCAAAGGCCAACATGTCTGTCTAAGGGCTTACTGAAAACTCATGGATTGCCTTTCCCCCACCAATGGTAAAGGCATCCACAGTCCCTGGAAAGAATTATGGAATCACTCCCAAGAGTGATGAGCTCCACAGCACTGATCCATTGTCTGGAAATCACTGGCCTCAATCTCTATAGCTCCCTTTGGAGACATGCCACTAAACAGCCTCTGGGGCAGTGAAAAACTATCCTGCAGGGAGGCACTGCCCCGGGTGTAGGAAACCTGACTCCACAATGCTGAATGAGCTGATTCATTTGCTGTAATAATTTCATTGCCACAGCACAAGAGACTAAAGATAGGACCTGCACAGAAAAGCCATAAAGCCCTAAGCTTTTATGTCCTACTTCTTAGAAGTCTATCTAAATAAGCAACCGGTTTAATAATAGCAAGGAACTATTAAGTGAACTTGGATAACGTGAGAGAAAGCAATATTGCCCAGATCACTTAGGAAATCTGTGAGGCTGCCAGGAATTAGCTTCAGAAATCCAGACTGAATGCAAGACCTGAGATCTTTTTCTTCCTGACTCATTAGCAATCACAGAGATGTAGAAAGTGGGAAGGAATCCCAGGCTTCCCAGAAGATGGGATTTCTTCTTGTGCTGTACCAACACCAGAAAGGTTTGAGCTACAAACTTTGATTCAAGACTGTGCCTTAGACCACCTATAAATTATAAGAAAAACCCCAATGCTTTCCATGTTGCATAATATGATTTACTTACCAGTCCCACAGTATTTGTCAGGTGAGGTCTGCTTTGACGTTTTCTGCCCAGTGACCCCCAAGTCTTTTTAATACCTGTCAGTTCCACCCTGACAGTGTCCCAGGTCTGCCTTTCTTCAGGAAGGGTTACTATAAATACATGCTGACTTTTGGCCAGGCAGTGTATGGATCCCTCTGGAGCTGGGCAAAGTTCACAGTACTCATTGTGAAAGCAGAGCATTGGCCCAGAAATCCAGCCCTCTTCCTCTCTCATCCCAGCTGTTTTGTGCAACAAGAGGTGTCTGAAAATGATGCAAGCATCACTCAGCAATGTGTGAGTCCTGCCCAGCACCTCACTCAATTGAAAGTGCTCTTCAGCTGCAGGCTGTGGCATTTCCCAATCCATGTTAAACTGATCTAAATTCCACACAAATGCTTATGAGCACAGGGAATTCAGAGCACTTGTCACCAGCAGAAAGTAGACCTTAGATCAGTGCTGCCTGCATGGGAGAGTTTCACTGTTTACACTACACACTGCCTGAATAGAAGTCCCTCTGTTGACTTTCACGGCAGAGAAAAGGAAATAAACACCATAAAAGGTCTCAATCACTCCAACAAATATGCCTATCACAGAGAGAATGAACTTTGTATGCTTACAAACACAAACACTAAAAGCACTGCTTTCAGAGCACATGTTAATACCATTTCCTCCAACTTATCAGAAAAATTCATGGAAAGACACAGACCCCAGTGGATGCTTGATTCTGCAGGTTTCTGAGAATGCCTGCTGCTGTTCTTTCCAGTGAAAAGTTTTCAGATCCTAGATAAACATGGGGATAACATAAGGACAAGCCCACAAGTGGTGCAGACATTGTGCTGCTGCTTTGTGTGCTCAGCACGCTCTCATTTATGAAAAGGTGATGTTTACCTTTTCTAGCAGAACATTTGTACTTCTAGTGAGGCACTGGGTCAGCCACAGTATTCCTGCAACCTGTGACTGACAGCCTGTGCTGAGATAATGACATTTAATAGGCAAGATGAGGGTTACTTTTGAAGACAAAGATCTCCTTTTTAAGGCACAAAAGCTGAAGGTGATGTTATTAAGAAGAAATTGCAGTTACCTGCAGCAGAATTACTTACTAGCATGGGTCCCTCATGTAGGTGTCTCTCACACTTTCTTATTTTAGTGAATGCTTACAATATTCCAAACTTAGAGTAAACCCTGATGTTTACACAGAAGAAAATCTCAAATGAACTGCGAACCTCAGTTAAAAAGTAGAGAGGTCAGCACAGGAGGTTATGGCTGTATGTCACTCTAGAAGAGAAAGAGAGAATTCAAGGTCACACAAGCAGGCTTGCAACTGCAGCAAGATTAACATTCTTCCACTCTGATGTGTTAAACATGAATCTAGCCTTCATCTCAAGACTCTTCTACAGAGAAATTTATATATCTGTAGTGCAACTGTAAAAGCAGCCTGCACAGATGAGAAATGGGACTGCTGAAATGGTTTTGTGACCATGTCAGAAACTAACAGCCAGGAAATCAGTATCTGGCAGGACAACAGGCACATTCACAATGACTGCAGCAATCCATAAACTATCAATTCAGCCAGAATAATGATATTGGAGGCCACCAGCAATTAGCTAAAGGAAAATTAACTCATTGTGCTTCTATGTATACCCACTTCAAGAATTCTTTAGGGTCATTAAACACATTCATGTGTCAGCAAAAGATTTATCTGTCTACATTTCAATATATTTTAGCTCAGTAAACTGCACATGAAAAAGAAGTAGCAACTTACTCAGGTCGTTGATGTACTGAAGAGGTAAAAGTCAAAATACAGGATTTCTGGTTCTCTTCCCACTTTTAATTTTCAAACCCTTAATTTATCCTTGTTTTTATTTACAAGACAGCTAAAACTACTGATAATGGACACATTCTCCCATGTTAATACGCTGCTGTTCTTGAGCTGCCAGCCTTTGAAGGGCCTCTTGCTTCTGGCAGCTGTGGCGCAGCACACTGGTTTACACAGGTGTCCTGCCACCCACACTGCCTTCCCTGGTGACCTTGTCACCAGCTCTGTTGCCTCTTATCCGTGTCTGCTCTTGTTCCCTGCTGATGCTCCTCGAGTTTGGAGCCTGTGATGCCACATCAGCCCCAGCAGCTGCTTCCTCATCCCACGGCCTGAAGCGATCCGTGTCAATAAAAATCTAAACCAGAGGAAGCAAAACAAAACTCAAGAAAAGGCTCCAAATAAAAGGAGTGATGATTTCCTGCAACACTCAAACGACTTGAAAAATAAAGCACCTGGGAGGCAAACAGAATGAGTGGAATGAAAAGGAATTGATGGAGAGCTGAAGAGGAGTCTAATCACTCAGGAAAGCAGGGGAAAGGTGCATGATGGATGTTTCCACATGATTTCTAGGTAGTCAAGGAAACAGTTTTTATCTGTCTGTTCACTCACTGAACTTGTGTCTCACAAGTTGGCAGGTTAATGGTACTTAAAGTTCTCCTGGTCTCTGACTGCAGGAGTCATGCACTTCTCCCAGCTGCAGCATGGAGCTACTAACTCTACCAACTCATTATCTAAACATGCTTACATTCCTAGTTAGCTGCAACTCTGACTACTCAGGTCATTCAGTGGTGAGAGATCATTCCTGAAATATCTGTTTGGAACTAAAATATTCATATAGAAAAGTGGATCCTATGCCCTCTTCCCCACAGACAATCTACCTAAATGTCTAATGTCTAAGCTTAATATTTCTTCTATATTTGTGAAACTTCAGCTTCTGTTTCTGGAGTTCACCAACAGTTTCTTCTGCCCCTTCTTATTTCACTGTGCAAAAAGCATTTAAGCTTCCACTTTTGCAGCTGTGGTAAAACAGCTGTGCAACCTTAGGTTATTAGAAAAAAAATCATTATACTGAAATTGCCTCTGGTGTAAAATGCTGACCTAGAATTAGCTGAAAGCTGCTGGATCCTGGTTTGCAATGGGATTTCCTGCTCCTTACTCCAGCTGTACTCTGTCCACAGCCACACACTTTTCCTCTTGGAAAGCTCAATAACTGTTCTGGGCTTGCCCTACCACCTGCAGTATCAGCACTGTGTGTCAGCACTCTCAAACTGCATAGCAAGTACTCCATGTCTTATTGAATAGTCCACCTTTGCAATCATTTTCAGCAAAAATATTTCATAAAGGCTCAACACACAGTGTCACACAGTGTCCCTACAAGTATTTTTATAGGGTAGACGTGAAATTTCTTACATTGACAGGTCAGAATTGGAGGTTTTCTGAAGTTGCCTCTGGAGCATATTGAGGTACAACTGGAGATACATTTTTTTTTCCTTTTTTTTTGGTGCTAGGAGATAACACATTACAATCCTGCTGAGGAAAAGGTTCATAGGACCATTTTTATCAATAGGAAATAGGAAATTGAAGTTTGGGTAGAATTACTTTGAAAAATCATAATAAACATATTTGATGAAACACTAGTTTTTCGGGCAATTAAAACACAATTTGGGTTTGGAATGTTGTCTTAAACCTCATTTACTTTATTTAGAGAAGCACTTTCTTTTCATCACATGGTATCTGAGTATCCCCTGAGCAGGCACTAAATTTTGTTCTACTAACAGGAACCCTTTGGCAATTAGCAGCTGGAGCAGCTCTTCCAGTGCAGGGGTTCTGTGAGCCTCTGCAGAGATGGGTGTATATGTGACTGGATGTGGAAGGGCCTGTCACTATCACTTCAATATTCTGAGAAAATAGCATTATTTGATGCTAATCTTCACACTTGCTGCAATAGCAAGGTGGAAGAAAATGATTGATGGCTGGGATCCAGAGCAAGGATAATGATGTATAATGCAAGGAATGTAACTCAGCACTGAGTTAGATTATGGATTTATCTTTCATGCATTAAAACTCTTACAGAAATGTCCAATTACTTTTTGGTTATAAACACATTGGGCAATGTCTTCACCAGGTATGCTCTAGAGAAGTGCATCTGCCATTTTGTGAAAGAACAAAAGACAATTGTTTTGTTACATTTATGCTTTGGTGCATTTGTGTGTATGCTTGTACAGCTTATATATCTGAATATGTTTGTGTGTATACACAAAAACACTCATATATACACAAAAGAACAAACACAATTTTATGAAACCATCTGTTCCTATCTGCAAAGCATATTGAAGAAACAAAAAAATTTTATGTGCAAAATCTAAAGAAAAAAGTTGTGTTCTTTATAATAAAAGAAATTTAACAAGACAGAGTATCTCAATTCCAATCAAAATTTGGGTTTTTTTCAACCCAAGTTGAAAAAATATAAAGCTCTGGGCCGTTATCTCTTGCTTGTCTCTGAATGCAGAGCAGTTTGTGTGCCTGGTTTCCTTCTCTTGTCCTTTTTTCATGTCAATATAACTTTACAGCTCCAGGGCCCAGCCTAGGATGGCCCCTCTCCTTCCACCAAACATACAGCTGCTATTTGAGCTGGAGAAGGGCTGGCACACAGGACAGCATGAGGAGTACACTGCCAGCCTTTCAAACACCACACTCTGCTCCTCTCTTTAGCTCCTCCATATCTCATCTGGAGAAGTACTTTCTGCATTACAAAAGTTTGCCTCAGTGAAGTGCTTACAAAAATGGGATCATAGAGTCCTAATGTGAGCAATATTTAACTCTATCCTTCACCTCTCTTAAACTCATACCCAGCATAGTCAGTCAAATAACTTTTTAATTGCTCCACATATTTTCCCAACAGAAGAACATTGAAATGTTGCTGGTTGTTCATCGTGATTGGTCCAAGGACATATGGAGTGGTGAAAAACCAGCATCAATATAAAGAAGTAAATATAATCCCTCATTTATTTCTGAGTCATAGAAGACCTTATTCAAACCCTCCAGCTACCACTTGACACAACAACTTCCACAAGAAAGCTTCACGCTGTGGCTTATGTAACCCATTTGCTTTTGATTGGCCTTTTCCAGATGTTACTTTATCTCAGTCTGCTCAGAATTTATCTGAAGAATTTGCTGAGGCTGCACGACAGCTTAAAAAAGAAGCTCCAAGAATCCAGTTTGGCAAAATTGATGTGACACACCAACACGACTTGAGAAAAGAATTTAATATTCAAGCCTTTCCTACTGTGAAATTTTTTGTGAATGGCAGCAGGGAAGATCCCATAGACTGCAAAGGTAAACTGTCTCATGCACTGATAAGATAATGATATGTAATGACAGGATGTACCTATCTATTACCCTGCTGAGAAGAAAAATATAGATGTTCAGATAAAAAATACACAAGGTAGAAAGCTGGTTTTGTCTATGATGTTAAATATGCAATTGCCTCTGTACCAATACAGGAACTTGAATCTGAATTATCTTCCAAGGGCATAACTGAGTGCCTATAATCTTCTCTATATTAAGTTCACACAGTCAAATTAATTACTGGTGTTATTCCACCGAGTACAGAATCACCCCAACAAGGCAACTTAGTCCCAATCATTACAATAAACATTAGTGAGTTATCTAAACAAGAACTGGGTCCCCAAACTGCTCCATTAGTCTTCTGGTCCACTGCAATTCCCACGGTCAGTGTGCCTACAGAAACAGGCTGGAACAACACTATATCTAACAAAGAACTGGGAATTCAAAGGGTCCTTAACATACAGGTACACTTCCTAAGCTAAGGAAAAGAATTTTGCCATTTAGCCATCAGAGGGAGCTCATATGTGGCTTAGAATGAAACATGGAATAATTTGAAGTATTTTACAGAAAGTTATTAAGCAAAGACAACCACAGACTTGAGCAATCCCAGAAATCCAGGTCTTATTAAACATTTTTGTTCACTTACAGTATATACAAGAAAGGTTTTGTTTTTCATAAAATGATGAACTTTTACAGAGGTGATAAAAATTGCATGACTTGGCCAAGCATCTGTTAGTGTACTCTGAGCACATACAGGTGAATCAGAAGTTTAATACAACAAACAAAAAAAGGAACCCAAAGTTTGCCTCCTGAACTTGTACACAACCTAGTGCTAAAATATCTTCAACTCCTGAGCCCCCAGTGGCTCCTGCTGAAACCTGATCTTCAGTATTTTTAGCAACCTGCTCCTCCTTGCTATTGAATTTCTTACCAAGTTCCCACCATCTAGACTTGTGCAAACAGCAGCCTCTGCACAAATGCCACCGAAAGCGTGATGTGCCATACTGAACTTTTATTAGAGGTGCTGATACCTGAAAGCAAAAGCCCCTATCTTCAGTCACTGATTAAATCTACAGCACTGGCAAGAAAATCTGTCTTAAACTGGTAAACGTGACAGATGTTCTCATGTGAAACAATGAGTACAGAGAATTTTAACAACACACACATAGTTGCCCTGCAGCAGAGAGCTGCTGTTTCAGCACACTTTCTAGCAAGATTCAAGAACTAGGAAACTGGCTGCTGCTCTGTGCTTTGTACAAGGCAGATAGCACCAATCATTTGGAGGACATGTACCACCAACAATGGCTTGAATTACGTTTTGTTCACTGGTGAATGCTTATGTGCGACACTGAGTAAAACCTCACGTACCGTGTTTGGCTTTTCAACCACTGAGCACTGGCAATTGGAAATGTGCACTGGCCACCCAGTGACTTCTCATACAGGACTTGGTACATACTTCACACCACAAAAGAAACTGCAGACCTTGCTTAAATCAATAAATTAATTCAGCTCTTTATGGAAGATGGAATTTTTGAATGGTGTCCCTGGAAATGGACATAACTTGAAAGCCAAATTCTAGGCTTCATAAAATCATCATTTATGACTGCAAGGTCAGAATTTGGCCAGTACACAGGCTGATTAAAGGAACTCAGTAGAAAGATTAACCTCACAGAAAATATGCTTAGGGGCTATAGCACTGACATAAGTGACAACACCTCAGTTCTGCCTTTAGACAGCAGAAGTCAAGCACTATGTGGCCACTAGATACTGCTCTGCACTTTGTTCTGCAGCCTATACACTCCAGAAGAGATGACTGCCTGCTTCACTAAAAAAAAAGTATTTTAAGCTAGTTGCAGTGCTGTCTGCTGCAAAATTGTGCCAGTAAAATGGTCTGACTCAATTTTGATCTTGTCATACTGCTAAAATGCACAGTACCAGGACTTGCATCTCTAATGATCCACTTGCACTGTACATCTTGACTCTAGCACTTAACTTTTTCTTTTTTATGTATGATTTTAATTAACCCTTACTCTGGTCCAACAAGCCTGTCTGTCATACAGAGATGAAAGGGCTGAGATTTTAATCACCTGAACCTCAATTTGTTGCCTCAAATTCCTCTGAAAACATGATAGTTTTAAAACATAATTTTTAAAGATACTCAATACTCAAAAACTTCTGAAAGCTTAGGACAATTTACCAAATAAACAGACTGACTTATAATCTCAGTAAAACTGGTAGTAATAGTTTGGAAAGCAAAGGATGGAACAATCCAGAACTAAATGACAACTTTGACACTTCAGCTTTGTTTCTTATGTCTAAACTGAAGTGATGCTATGGCTCCACAGAGGAATTTTAACATGTCTCTGTGCCTATCAGATCCCTTCTGCAGCATCAAAGGAACAATTTTGGCATCTAATGTAATTGAACAAACAGTTCAATAAAATCTGCAATTGGTTTGAAGTCATTCTGGATTAAACCTTAGGTCGATAGCACTTTATAGCTTACTGTGATTTTGGGACACATGAAATCTTGCAGGACAAGTTTTCTACCTGTCTGAATATCCTCATCTCTATTCTCCATGTGTGATTAATCATTTAACTGGACATAAAAGCATTTGCAGAGGTCTCAGAAAAAGCTGTACTGATCCACTGTTGGTCTTCTGGAGTCACAATAGTTTAAATGGTGACTAGAACCTGAGGTTGAACTTGGATACCTCAAGCCCCCTCTCAATCAGCTTTGACCTCAATCCTAAGGAGCCCAAGTCCATTTGTATTCAGCATCCCTCTGCACCTCCACTGCCTCTGTCCTGATTGCACAGAAATTTCTGTCATTTATTTTGATTTTTATTTTAACTCTCTTTTCCTTCCACAGGAGTCAGAAAAGCCTCAGCCTTTATCACGTGGGTAAAAAGAAGAACAGGACCTAGCACTGTTTTAATCAACTCTACTGATCAGGCTGAAGCCATCATAAAATCTGATGATTTAGCAGTGATTGGCTTCTTTAGGGTAATTATCTGGAAAGCTCAAAAGGCTAGTTCTGTTCCAGCTTTGGGATATACTGCTTGCTATCATCACCAAATCCCACACATCCAAAAGACCTAGAACTCACCAGAAAAATGCAGACCCCTAGTTTTCTCTACATTTGGAAAAAATAATTAACTGTCTCTATTTTTCACACTTTTAGACAAGCAACCCAGGCAGAAATAAGAAAATCTTACACCATAGCACATTTCCTTAATCATACCTGGGCCCAGACCCTGAGAACTGCTTCTGAGAGCAGGATGCTCCAGCAGTGTTTGCACAGCTCTGGCTGGACACAGCAGTGTTTCCTGCATCCTCAGAGAAAGGGCTTCTGCCAAACTCTTCCAAATTTGCCTGGTGTGAAGAAGGCCAAATCTGCATGGATAGGAAGTTATAAAATATTACCACTGTATATGATCCAACACATGTAGTCCTTTCTCAAGCAAATTCTACCAGTTTCCAGAGCAGAATAGGGTTCTTAGGATTTGGGCCAAATGCTAGTGATCAACAGTCAATAGAAATGCTGTCAGAGTGAGTAAAATAGGAATAGATTTTTCCTGCTTGTTCAATGTGTCCTTGAAATCTTTAATATCTGGAAATTCAATCAAGGATTTTCTCTAACTAAAGAGACTTTTATTCTGATATCTCTCTGCCCAGTTAAAAGCACAATGTCTGGACTCATACCTGAACTGATAACATCCCAAATGTGCTGGGTACAGCAGATAGTCCAAGTTTTGTGGATATGGAAAACAGGATTCATTACCAAAATGCCCCATAGTAACAAAGCTGGTGAGCACATAGAACATAACAGGACAAACTGTGAAAATGCTCATTGCCCAGAATTTTGCTTTGCAGCAATCTGCTTGCAGCCATTTAGGGAGGAAGGCAGTTTTCCAGTGCTGGGGAAATTGAGAAGCTCTATCACAGTGATGCCAGAGAGTTCCCTGAACCACACTGATAGCATATATTGCCTGCAGATGTGTTTGACTGGACACTGGTTTCTCTCAGAGGCTGAAATGACAATAGATGAGCATGAGCTAGGGCATGTCAGAAATTTAATGGGTGGAAGCCAACAAAACAGTGTCCAAGCAAATAAAGAGCCGTATTTGAGCTTCTATTACTCACAGATTACTCACAAATATGAGTGCCAGAATGTGTTGGAAGGTCTCAGCATATAAATTACTATTCATCTAGCATGAAATAATTGTTTGATTAAATCAAATCTGGAAGTGCTTTTGCCTTTCATCCTGCTTATTTACTATTAGTTTCAGGGTGGACAGCACAGTGACTATTTGACAGATGCAGGAGTCAAGGTCCCTGCCTTGAAGAGCACTCAGTCAAAAGCCCCAGATGTGCCAGCCAGCTCCTCTGTGAGCAGAGAGCCCTCTCTGTAATCCCTCACCTCCTGTGCAGGGGAGCAGCTGCTGGCACCATCCCTCCCAGCCTGCAGAAGGCTTTGCAGAGGGTGGGAGTACCAGGGGAGAGCAGGGAGGATGAGATCAGTGCAGGGAGGACAGAGGGGACCCCACACCATCCCTGCTGACCCAGGCCAGCCAACACAAGCTGTGTCACAGCACTGCTAGGATTCCCCCTTAGAGGTAATCCTAGAAAGCATTATCCACTTTGCAATTATACTCAGCCCTTCTCAAGCTTTTAGGGGCCTGCTTCACCTGGAGCTCTAACTCCTACACTTCTTAGCAGGATGTAGGGCAAAATCTTAATTAAGATTTTTCTTAAAAAAGTTAATAAATACTCTTTCTGGGACTAGGAACTTCACAATGACAGTGTGGAAGTTTTCTGTGAGACAGCAAGAGATGTGCCAGAGATGGCTTTTGGGATGTCAGCCAGTGAGGACGTCTGTGCTAACTATAGTGTCCAAAGGAACTCTCTTGTTGTGTTTAAGAAGGTAGGAGTACAAAAGTCTAGCAGGTAAGGTGTCGTGACAGCTGTGGGCTATGGAAAGGCAGTTTGGGAATTTTTCAGGTTATGTATAAATTTTATGCTTAAGGATCTGGATATAATAGCTTTACTTTCCAATCTGCATTCTAATCAACATTTGCTGCCAAGTTCAGTGAGATTTGCAGACATTCACCTCTTTTCTTGTGTGTTGCTTTTGACCAGGAATTTTCTTCCAGTCCACAACAGAAGAAATGGCCATCGACAAAACCAAAACTACAGAGAGTAGCAGCAATAGACTAGGAAGTAGTCAGACCAATGATTTCCTGAGTGAGCATATCTCACAGATAGTGTGTATAGATGTAGGAAAGATTTTTCAGTATGTCAACATTACTGAACAAATTAAAACTGTCAGCTGTACCTTGAATTTTAGCTGTAATCTTGTTCTGCAATCTAGCTGTGACATTCATTTTACAAGCTATGGAATTTCAGTTGCTGAGGATCATAAAACTCTCACTTTTAAAGCTTGTCATTTTGCTCCTATAGTTGATAAGGCCACCAACCTCACAAACTTCACTATTTGTCCAGGGAAAACCTGTACATTATGAAGTGCTTGAAGATGGTAGACAGAACAAACTGGGCCTGACGAGGCTAATCAAAACCTTTACCTTGGATTTGGTCACTGAATATAATATTGAGGTATGTGCATTTCACTGTATTAGCAAAAACTACAGGAGAAAGACAGAAATCCATGCAGAAAGAGACCTAGGGAGCTATTCCGCACCTTAGGGAGTGAGAATTTTCGTTGCTTTTTTGCCAAAGTCGCTCTTAAACACATCTAGAAATGCCAGCAGAATCCAGCACTCAGCACTTGGTCTAACCCAGGCCAAATGATGCTTCCCTCTGGCAGGATGTTGTTTCCTAGAGGAGATGAGGAGTGGAGCAGTGAGCTCTGGGCATGCAAACACCTCCCTCCTGTGGAGCCAACACCAAGGCCTAGGCTGCTTCTGCAGCAGCTGAGTGGGGTGGGATGTTGGAAGGTCAGTCCCTAATCCTGGCTCCAGACATTCCACTCCAACGCAGCAGCAGGGAGCTCTGGGCCAAGGCAAGAAGGAAAGAAACCAGCAGTAATTGTTGCTAGTGCAGGTGGGAAAGGAAAGATATGGAAATACCTGCTTGCCTGGGGAACACCCCACTGCCTCTGATTATAGGGTGGCATGAGAATAAAGGTAGTCCTGTGCAGGGAAGGAGATACAAGCTGCTGATGCCACCTAGAAAGGAAGGAAGTGCCCAGCCAGGTCTTGCCCCCACAGCTGCTGCAGCTGGGCCTCCCTGGCTAGAACTACCTTTTGCTTTCAGCATTAATTCTTCTGTGTTTGTTATACAGGACGTCAGACTAGAAGATCACAGTCCCTTCTGACTGTAAAAATCTATGAATAACTATGTGGTTTTTCCTGGAACCAAAAAAAAAAACAAAACAAAACACCAAAAAAAAAAACCAACCCAAAAAACCCACTCAGCAGCTGCTGATTCTTCTTACTTTATCTGCTTTAAAACAATGAAACAAAATCCACTGGTTATGGAAATGACTGAGAATTGAGTCTTAAAAAGTAAAATTTGCAATAGCAGAACCTAGGGATACTGATACGCTGAGCCTCTGATTCACTGTTCTGCCTACAAAGAGTGGAGCAGATGTTGAGTCTTTTGTTTCCCAGACATCTGTGAAGATTTTTGATGTCCCTGTTGAAAATCACATCCTGCTGTTCACCCCAACGAACTCGGAGGCATTCAATGAGATTTATGAAAACTACCAGTCTGCTGCTGCAGAATTCAGAGGAAAGGTTTGTAACACTGAATCCAGATTTGCAAATAGGAATGCCAAAAGTGGAAAAGCACTCACCAACATTACTGGTAAAAACACACTGCTGTCAGTCCATCTTCTAACTCTACCAAACCATTTAAAAACAGTTTCAGTAACTATTATTTGAATTTGTTAAGGACAAGCTGAAAGATAAACTTCACTTGGAAATGATTCTTTAAAAGACAAAGACCACAAAGAGGAGCACTAATTCCAGCTCCTCCAAATTAATCTGTTTCTGATTTTACAAATACAATTTTCTGGGAGCAACTTCCAACCAAATATACTTTTAGCAATTCTAGCAAAATTCTGGCAATTTCTGGATCTACCAGGAAATGCCACGAGGATCTCAGAATATTGCCTGAAGAAAAGGCTGGAGCCAGTTACAAACCTGAGGAATATTGCAAGGTATGTGCATAGCCTTGCCTGCAGCCATGTGTTTGCATGTAAAGAGACACTTATAGGCAGTCATACACACAAATATTTTGGTTTTCTTGTGGTGCTACTCCTGCTCCAGGTACATGACACACCGAAGAATAGTAAGTTATCTTGTAGTAAAATAGCACATATTGGTAAATACATATGGATTACAAGTGTTTCAGCTCTTCTGTCCTGTTAAGATTTATGAAGATTAATAGGCACTTTGGAGGGTAATTTAGAAGTGTTACTGGAAGACGTGATAGCAAACCACTGTGAAAGGACAGAGGGAAAAGCTTCAGTACTTTTGGCTGCCTTAGCATTTGTTATTAACTAGGATCAAGGTGTAATAAAATCCACAGAGCTTCTGGGTTTTGGTCTGAGACCAAAAATGACTCTCCACAGTTCCTTGAATTTAAGGTTAGATCCTACCCCACTGCCAAGCCTCACAGTCCATTTCTCCAGAATGGCTAAACCAAAGCTGGAAGGCCCAACCAGATGCATGATTCTCTCTTTATCATCAGATACTGTTTGTTTTGGTGGATACTAATGAAGCAAGGAATGGCCGGATTTTTGAGTATTTTCGCATCAGGGACATTGATGTTCCTGCCGTGAGGATCCTGAACCTGACCAGCGATGCCAAGTACAAAATGCCTGCAGATGAGGTGACTATGGAGAACCTGAAAGAATTTTGCCAGAGCTACCTAAATGGAAAAGCAAAGGTATGTCCATTACTAATGAGACAGCTCTCTATGACACCAGCTAAAACATAACAACTTGGCAGAGCACCCCCTTTTAAATTAGAACAGTGTCCTGTTGTGATCACTGGTTTATTGATCACCCTAATGCATTCATCTATCATCTACAGTTGTTGACAGAGCATTCCTCTGTATTCAACAGCTGAGGTGGACTACAAGTCCTCCAATGTAAATTCTGGATTGATCATTTATGGCCCAATATTTTAACTGATGCCAGCTGTTTTATTTTAGTAGTTTAAAAACTCCCCATGCCTCAGTCTTTCCAATGGAGATATTTCCCTTCCTTTGTTGGGGAGAGATGCAAACAATCATTGCAACAGATTTTAAGGTTACAGAAAAATCCAGTAAATAGGAAATTGAAAATTTCAGAGGGGATTAACATTTGGTATTTGTTTTAAGCAAGTTTAGCAAAGTGAATTTTCCCAGGGGGATCATTCCCAATGGTAAATCAGTAACAGGGCACATTCATCATTGGTCCACATTATCTTGAGCTGGAGTACAGTTTCTCAATGTTTCCTGCACTTTCACAGCAATGTTTCTGTTTCTGCTCAGCAACACCTCTCTAGTGAAGAAATTCCCCAAGACTGGGACAAGATGCCTGTCAAAGTGCTTGTTGGGAAGAATTTCAACAGTATCATCTTCAATAAGACCATGACTGTATTTGTTATGTTTTGTAAGTGTTGTCATTGAATTCAGATTTTAAGCTGCTGTAACATGATCAATTGGAAGGGAAAAAATGAAAGCTCATGCTTTTATACCAAACTAATCTTTGCACTTTACAGAATCTGAGCTCAATGAACTTCTATTGTTTGTGGAAAGAATTGAAGAAACATTTGTGTCATGTCTATGGAAACGCTGTGATACCTTTGCTGACTTAGTGTTGCACTGAGTAGCACTGGATCTCTTCAGTAAATATTTGCCAAGACCATATCAAATCTCTGTGTTGAAAGACAACACAACATGGGAACGTCATGGTGTATGATGGCAGTGTGTTGCACAGCATGAGTCAGGTTGTCTTCCAAGGGCAGAGGGGGAGTTAAATGAGATTGTCTGGTTACAATGGTCTAGGATTAAATCCCAGATAGGAATTGTGGTTTAGGAAATTGTGCCTCTTTTTTTCCTCCTCTGTCTGCAAGGGATGTGGCTTCCTTACATGACTCTTTCCAGCAAGAAACCTCTGCCCTCTCCTTGTACCAGCCAGCAGGGATTAGTTCGTGCCTTAGTTACTTCAGAAAAGCAAACATGCAGCATTAACAGAAGTTTAGACAACTGGCTGTACTGCCCTGAGTTCCAGAAATTCCTAGAGGTAGTACATTCCTGCCACTCTCCTTGCTGGCTGCAGCTGTGTCACTCACAAAGTGAGTAATTTTTACATTTCAGTATCACGAACAAACTGAATGATCTAAGCAAGAATTGAACCAAGTCCTCTGGAAATGAAAGGCAGGGAATGTACTGTATTCAGTCAAGTGCTCCTGAAATTTTTATTCTGTATAAACCAAGTATGAGCATTGTTCTCCCGACTGAAGGACTGCAACTGTGTTGTGAGCTTTTTAAAGGGATACTGGGGTCTCAGAAGTTTGCCTTTCTAGTGACCTGCATCAGTGCAGTGCTCAGAGTCAAAACAGCACCATAACTCAAACTCCTCTTTCTAGAGTCAACATAGCATGGTTTATGAACACAGTTAATTTTAGTATGCAGGAAGTATTTTGTAGTTCTGACAAGTATTTCAACACAGGAATGATGCAAGTGGGTTGCACTGCTTACCTGGCACACCTCTCCAGCAAAGTAGTCCAAGTTCTGTGTTTATTACAGTCATAAGAGGCTAAAGAGAGCTAAAGCAGCACTGCTATCAGAAATGTGTTAGTGAATAACTAGTTATCACTGCATGGAAATGTGAAGTTCATGAAGGGCAAATGGTTTCAAGCAGATACTGACCACAACTGGAACCCCAAACCCTGTTAAGCTGAAGGGATAGATAGGTCCCCATGATTGCACCACCACATGCACTTCTGTGTCCTTCTAATTTTATTTTTAAACTTGCAGATGCCCCTTGGTCCCATGAGTGCAGAAAACTCCTGCAGATCTGGGATAAGCTGGGAGAGCAATACAAAAGTCACAAAGACGTAATGATTGCAAAGATTGATGTCACAGCCAACGACATCCTGTCCGTGGGGCTGGATCGCTATCCGTTCTTCACGCTCTTCCCTGCTGGCTCACATTCCCAGGTGAGAAGCTGTTGGGGAAGATTGTGGAGGCACAGCTGCACAGCAAGGCAGGGGCTGTGCTTGCACGTGCCCAGGTGTCACAGGGAGAAACGAGTCCTTTCACTAAGAAAGCTTTGGTCCTTTTCTGCTCAGCACTGGCTCCTGAGTAGACATTGCTGCCAAGAGCCTGAATTAGAGGAGAAACCCTTCTATTGTCTCATCCTATACATGAGGCTGGGGCAAGAGCTCAGGTGTCATTTACTCACTTGGACTGCAAGTCCTTAAGGCCTCACACCCTGCTGTTTAACAATCTCCAATCAGCCAGTTGGGTTCTAGCAACTGGCTCAACTTGGAGTGAATTTACAGATTCCTCCCAATGACTGCAGTGCCTTTTTACTTCAAACCATGACAGGAAACGTTCTGTCAAAGAACTACTTGTGCTAGTTGTTTCCAGAGCATGTATGATAAACGTCTCTAAAATGTTGGTACAGCTCTTGTTATTTTCCTCTACGTTTTCACAAAACCCAAATCAAAATCTTTCTTCTATACATTTAAGCCAGTAATTTTACTTCATTCTGGTATCCCAGCCTCCACTGGGAATAAATATTTGTTGTCAAGACCAATGTTTTTTGCAATATGCTACCTAATGAATCAACTATGTTACACAATAATTAGAAAATGCTGCTGAAAGTGGAGGCAAAAAAAAAATTAAATAGCTACATTCTCTGTTTATGTATATTATCTAATTAAAAAGAAAATATCGCTGAAGTAAAAAAAAATTAAGATACCACTATAATTAAGGCATTACTAAGCTTTTCATTTTTCTTCTTAGTAGTAAACTTAAATTAAATTCTAAGACATTTACCCATGTCCTCATTTAATCTTTGAGAAATTTTCCTCTCAGATGTGCATGCACAACTTCTGATGAATTGAACTGCAGTCCTTCACACTCACACAATGTTTAGTTTTCTAGCAGAAAAGCAGAAACCCTTTAAATGCTTGTAATAAATGTCGATGTGCAAAAAAAACCAAATAAACAAAGAGAAAAGCCCCAAACCAGTAAAAACTTTCATTAACTATTAAGGGATTGTTTCATAATTAAAAATACTCTGGAATTAAAGGGTATTTGAAATCTCAAGTTCTTCCTTGTGCACCATGTTTTTGCACTACATTTCTTGGGTGCAGAGATTTTGTCCTGTACTTGACTAGCAGTGCAGGTTCCTGTAGATGTCTTTTTCTATAGGTTAAGTGAGAAAAATATCTTTTACATACTCCTATGCACAGATTACTGTAATGAAAAGTGTTGACACATATCCCCAGTAACCACTGCAGGAATCAGCTGCTTCTCTGGCTTTACAGGTCTTCAGGCTCTGAGAAACTGGTGTTCCAGCCATCATCACAGTTGATAAAAATCAAGACTTGGCTGAGAATGTTAATTGCCTCTGGAGAAATAAAATAATCTTCCTTGAGAAACTTAAACTTACAAATATAAAACCCATTAAAAAGTCGTTTCTAAGCTGCCACACCTTTAATTAAAATGGAATGGAAATATCAAATTTCTAGTGTGCAAAAAGTACAATTTTAGTGAACTCACCAGTCTGGAGGTGTTTTGTTTACAGTCCTTTGAACTCAAATCAGGTGTAAGAGTACCCAGTGTAAAGTAACACAGCATTATTGGTCTCAGTGGGAGTGAGCTTAACCCAGCTGAGAATAGGCCTCCACTTCTAAATACACTCAGATAACAGCAGACAATTCCCAATGTCATGTATATGAACTTCTACAACATTTTTCTAAAAAACTTGTGCAAAACCCTTTTATACTTCCAGAGAGCAAAGGTTTTCTGGTGATGAATCTTTAAAATACAATACAGTGCCTAGACCCACTCAGAAAATTTTAAAGCTCTAAACTGAAACTACTTCTTTCATTAAATGTCCTCAGAAGAAAATCATCAGGAAATCCCCAATTTAAGGTGAAGTATAAGAAAATTAATGTCACTGCTCATCTACATCTTCTTCTTTCAAGCTGTGCAACAGTGTATTTCAAAACTATTCCAGAATTTGAATTTCCATCAAAATCTTTGAACAGCTTTGAATAGCATGGCTGGACACTTAAAAGACTCTGCTCTTCAGAATATCTTGTCAATGTTTATTGTTAAGCACAAAAAACCCAACTGTCAGTAGCTGGCAGGATCCCAAACTAGTACCATAAAATAATGGTTGTTTTATACAAATCCTTTTCTTCTAAGGAATATACATCTATTTCTTCTTTACACTCAATTTTCATATGGTGTTGGAACCTGCTGTGCCTTTGCCCTGCTTTCTAAACTGAGCACAAAAGTCTAGAGTTTGGTCAGTCTAAAGAACCAAAATTCTCCACCTGATTTTGCCATTATTTCCAAAATTTTGTGTACAGAGGTAAATACTTAACTTTAAATTCTCTTCAGGAAGTGGCCTATACTGGGGAATATACACTGGAGGCATTTTCTGAATTCTTAGAGGAACAAAGAAAGACGAAAGCAGATCCAGGAGAGAAGGTAGGCATTTGATCCAGACACTGCCTCATCTGCTGTGTAATCCAGGCAGGTTCCCAGCTTGTGGAGACATTCCTGGACTGGCTGTAGCACAGCCACTCTCCTGGGCCCCTGCTCGTGCCAGTGCTGGGGTGGTTCTCTCCAGTTTGTAGCTGGTTCCATCCCCACAGCAGCTGCAGTCACCTACCACAGCCTGGCAGGCACACCCCCACTCACATCCTCGTTTTTGTCACACAAACCCCTCATCCCCCAGTGCCCATGTTATCCCTGAGTCACTGCACCAGCACTGGCAGTAAGCACTGCATGGCAGAAAGGAGTCTGCACCCTGGCAGGTGTGCAGCAACACTTGTTCACAATTTTAGCTGGAAAAAACAAAGCCCCAGCTAAGTGTCAGTTGTAGCTAGAGTTGTTCAAATCTCCACTGCCCACCTCATTCTGCTACACTCAGTGCAGCTTCTCTTCCTTCTAAAACAAGGACACAACTGAGAGCAGATGATGTCCCTTCTCTGAGCAATCTGGTTGTGACTGTTGTCCAGTTCCTCGACCCTTTCTTCTGCACTGTAGATGAGAGCAGAGAAGCGTTTGCTGTCCCACAGCTGCCTGGTATTTAATCACAGACACTTCACTGCAAAAAGAGACATGGCAAGTGTACAATGTGACTGATCTCCACACAGAGAGCTACAAGCAACAGAAAAATCCTGACATGTAAATGGAGACACTGTCCACCCGGTATAAGAATCCTGGGCCCTTTCTGCCCACAAGTGAAGTGGAACCACAGGGTAGCAATTGTTACTAACACTGTTCAGGTAGTAGAAAAACTGTCTGTGGGTGGAGAAACAGTTTCAAGTTTTTGGACTTATTTCCACCAGAGGCTTTGATTTTCTCCTGCATTTAGTGCTTCAATATGTAGTTACTGATGAAGAGAGATGACAGAACTAGTACTGGGACACAGAAGGCTGCAGAGCAGGACCAGACACCCACCTTTGCCCAGTCACTACACAATTCTGCTTTCCAATACCCAAAGCCTAGACCTGATGTCTGCTTCTTGAATCTTCCTTAGTGCTGTGTTTCAAGCAGATCTGTTGAGTTCTACACACAGTCTTTTACATGCAATATTTGGGCTCTGTATATTCAGTGTCTCTTCTTCATGCTTTATTTCACAGGTCAGCTTAAAAAAATACCACTCAAAACTATGCTCTTTGTAGCAAAAGGGGTAATTGGCATTTTCTCATCTGTTCACTTTTTTCACCCTTACCTAACACCCACCAGATTTTCCCAGGAGATTGCAATATTAGACCATTTGCAGTACAGTGCTTGATATGAACTCCCCTCTTGAAGTAATTCTTCATCCTCACCTCAGGGTATTCACAAACACACAAACAAGATAAATAGGGTAGTTTCTTTTGAGATTGCCAAAGAAAGACAGTCTTGTGCCCATCAGCACATGTGGTATTCTAAGTTCATATTAAATCTTCACACAAAGCTTCATCTAAGCTTTGCCACAAACCAGTGACAAGGTTTGAAAACAAAGTGCATTTTAGCAACAGCTGCACTATTTCTGACCTCGTTAACAAGACCTCAAGTTCCTTGGTTGAAAAGATTAAAATCTGCATTTCAACTAATCTTTATTTTTTTTTAAGTATTACTAGAATAATTATCTTTGTGAACATTATTAATAAGCAATTTTACTTTTGCATTTCCTTTTTTAAAAGGATTCTTCGGGAGGAATCAAAGAAGTTTTCAGCCAAAAGGAAACTGTAATAACAGAGAAAGAACTTTAATAGTACAGAGAAAGAGAAACATTCTGAGGATTGTGGGGAATCCTTCCTGGAAGGAGCTCACTGGAAGAATGACTCATCTCAAGTGAGCACAGAGCTGAATAAAAAAATAAAAGTAAAGAATTCAATATCCATGGCTTGTTATGTGTGACTTCTCTTCTGAATCCAATTTATCTCCTAGTTTTACTGGGATCGGTTCTCGTGGGTTCTTAAAATACTGTCAATTTTGCTTAAACAGTGGCTTTATTATTAATAAAACTGCTCTTCTTTAGAAAGGTGTGTGTGCCGTGGCAAACAGACCAAAATATAAAAGGACACTATCTGAACAAGACCTGCAACATGGTTGCAACTGATTGCTCTGCAAAACAGCCCTCTTGTTTTCAAAGGAGATTAACTGCTGCCCAAAAGAAGGGTCTAACACTGCAAAAAACATACCTAGAGTGATCTTCAGGAGAAGTCATTGAAGCTAGGGGCTGTGCCCAAAGGGGCAGCAAGGAACAGTTCATGATTTTTTTATTATCAAGTAGCAAAAATGCAGAAATAGAGATATAATTTAATTCCAATAAGAAAGATACCATAGCTAACACACAAAGTCACAAATATGACTCACATTTTAGTGATGTGAGGTCCCTTAACAACCCCACACATCTTAAAGAAGTGAGACAGGTGAAACTGCTGAACAACAGTAATTTCTTCCTGCAAGGACCAGATAAAGCAGAAATAATTCTGAGAATTTGAAGCCTTTTCTTGCACAATTAGGGAAACTTATCAGAATTTCATTTCAGAAGTAGGTGTTCAAAATCTCCGTTTCCAAATTATTAATGCTAATAATCACTTTCTTATGTAAGCAGGGGAAAAAATGGGGAAAACTTAGAAAAGGAAGGACCACCTATCTGAATGGAAGAAAGCTCCATCAATGCAGTGAGGAATACAGCACTAAGAGAAAACATGGAGACCTCCTAACCCTCACCTGTCACAGCAGTAAACCAGGGAGGGACAGTTTTAAAATACTGGACCTCTTACATTTTATGATGGTTTGCTAAAAAGTGCAGTTCATGACAGGTGGCCTGTTTGCTATCCAGGTTGCAGCATGTAATTAAATAAGCACACTTTGAGATTTAAGGTGAATCATTAACTTCTTTACTTCACAGCTCTTGCAAATAAATAGGGCTCCACATGCACCCCACCTCAGGAGGCTGTCAGCTGGTCTGCACTGATGAGGAGGTAACAAGGAGACACTGAGAGTAAAACAGTTTATTTTGTTTCTCCGTGGGCACAGTTTGATCTCTGCTGGGGTTGATGGTCATTGGGACTGCAATTAAATCCTCTTAATGGACGAGGATTCTTGTGGAAGCAAGTTCAGTGCTAGACCACCGTTCCTATATATGGTCCACTTGGGTTTTGCAGGTCTTGGACATGATTTTTTGAGCAGTTTACTGAGACTGTCTGAAATTGGTGAAGACCAGGGGCCAGATCGACTCCACACATTCAGGTTTTTTGCCAGAAACATCAACTACATGGGGAGAAGGAGCTGAAAGCTTCACAGGACAACTACAGCTTAAAAGTCAGCACTGTAGAGGTGAGAGATGGGAGCCACAGCCGAGTTATTACTATTTGAAGCAAAATTCTTCTTTGAAGATGCCAAGTAAAGTTTAATTCTCATGTTTTTAATACAGAGTAAATTTTTGATAGAACTGCAGTACAGTAGAAACCAAATCATACTGTCACTTGGTGGCATGAGGAAAAGATGGGATGGTTTTAAAGAGTTCAAGCTAAGTTTGCTGTGGGTGGAAGCTGCAGCTGGACAGTGTGGGCTGCAGTTGACAGTAAGTGTTTTCCAGCACCCTTGTAAAGAGGACTTCATTTACAAATACCACAGAAACAATGACTTGTCAATTGACCATTGAGGTGTACCAAAACTGCCTCTCTCATGCACACTGAAATCAGTTCTCCTTAGGATATCAAACACAAATTCTCCAGGACACTCCCAGTGGGACCTTGGGCAAAGTAAACCTGATCACTGCTGGATACTGGGTTTCATTTGACTTTCATTTAACATTGAGCATTCATTAACACACAGAAGCCTTCATTTGATATCCTGGGAGATCAGATTAGGAAGAGAACGAGATGAACTGAATCCCAAGGAGTGGGAAGTGTCAGTGTGCTTTCCCTTTGCTGCTTGCAACTTGATGAAATCTGAATGGCAAGCAGTGCCACCAGTATATTTTGAACAACTATTAAACACAGCAGCTACAATCTTTTAATTAGTTTCCTTCCAGAAAAATAGAGCAAGCAATGTTCAGCACCAGTCTGTATCTGGCAGATGGGTTTACCATTCAAGATAATGAAAAAAATTAATTTTCACTGCATCTACCCACTGTACACAAGGCTCAATCCTGAAACTGCTATCTATTCTGAGATGCAAGATTACATTTTAATGAAAACATGTGACATCTCAGCAAATGATGTTCTCATTTCTGTTCCAGTCACTCTCAGATGTGGTGTCAAGACAAGGGGCTGAGTGCAGACTCACATGCCATGAACTGGCACATGCAAATCTACTTCATAAAACGTGGGCTAAAGCCTGCCTGAATCACATCTCTTCCTTGGCCAAAGTTCTGCCTTAATGAGTTCCTCCAAGTCTCAACCATGGAAGAAGGAGCCCATGGTTCCAAACAAGTGGCCTGGCACTTTGCCTCACTCTCCCTCTGACTCAAATCAGCTACAGAATATATTCCTGGAACAAAAATTTAGAAGTGTCACAAGGAGAATTGAGCCCTAAGTGTGTGAAATGCAATCGCTCCCTCAAGCTTTGCTAAGTCAAACATTACTCCTTTTATTTTAGTCTAAACATGAAATGAATCTGTTTAATTTTAATGAGTACATCATTATAAGCGTGCTTAGACATTCTAAATATTACTTAAAATCATAAAAAAATTTAAAAGTCAATATTTATTAGCCAAACTTGTTTCTGTAAATGAATACCAATATTTTGAATGCCCCATTCACATGAATAATCTCTTCATGCACATAAATAAGCCCTATCAATTAAGACAGACAGGACTAAGTAAAGAGATATGAATGCATACCAGCAATGGAGCTGCTTTAATCTGCACTGGTTATCAATATGGAGCAGCAGAAGCAACACTCTCAGCTATGAATCTTATTTATAAAAAGCATCACAAAGTTTAATAGAAAAAAGGGATACAATTGAACCATCCCCAAATAATGCTGACTTGTGTCTTTTATTCAGCGATAGCCTATTTTGCCTTAAAACACACAAGCTTTGAGCACCTTGCAGGTAGAAATTCATCTCATTAAGTTCTATTCTTAAATCCTAGAGAAGAAAAATGTTGTTCAGAATTGACAATCATTCATAGATGCTCAGATGAACAGGAAAAAAAATAATCAATCTTAATGAGAACTATAATAATTCTTTTCCTCTTTACAGCAGATTAATCCTATCTTAATTTCCCTGGAATTACTTTCAGCTGGCATTAGCATAACAACAATATGTTAAAAGGGATTACTACAAATGCAAAACAAATGCAAGGACTGTTAAAAAAATCCCCTTGATGTGTGGCAGTGGCATAATTGGTATAAATCAAAAGGTCTGGCTTGGAGGCCAGAAACTCCTGTTGGTAGAAATAGATGTGTGCTATATGCTTGAAGGCTGATGGGATAATCAGGGAGAGGGGTCTAAAGCCAGTATTTCAGGCATTTTATTCAGAGGATTGCATTGTCAAACTCATTAGGAAGTTTGACACTCTTGTCTTTCCTTTCTCTCACACTCCTGATAGTGGAGAGATGAGAGTTTGCTCCAAGGCCACAATGATTTAATGCAGATATATTAACAAAAAGGAACAACTCACACATTTATAAACATGTGCTCTTGTGTTAACTCAAGTGGAGTTGGACCAGTGAGAATTACTCAGCTCAGGTATTTGAAAACCATGCTTGGTATAATCAGCTGTGACAGGGGCAAGGAGCCTGTGTTCTTTTGAAACTTTGCTGTGTGAAAAGCCATTTGTCCCTTGGGCTAGTGGCCACGCTGTTGTAGCTGTGCTGTAGCAGGAGTCTCACACCAGCTGTCAGTCATTCACTCAAGCTTGTGTCCAACTCAGAGGGCTTCCAGGAGCTTCCAGGAGCACCTCACTGCTCACGTTTTGTACTTGATTGCCACATCTGAGAATGACACGGCTGAGGGGCCAAGCCAAAGGCAGCTCTGCCATTGGTTTTGGAGCAGGCAGCTGCTCCTCCTGGAGCAGTCCTGCACCAGTGGGGTCACACACTGCCCAGTGTGTCCTCAGTTTGCAGTTTCTGAGATCACCTTGGAAATGTTTGCTTTCTGTGAAACATTGACAGAGCTAAAGCTGTGCCAGCGCTGCTGCCCGCTCCTCTCGCTGCTGAACAAACATGCAGTGGCTGCCTTTTCACCAGAGCCTGCCAGCTGCTCCACACAGGTCCTGTGTGGGGAATTTACTGCACAGGGACCCTCACTATTCACACACTGGACCTGCATCTCCACTTCAACACAAACAGCTAAAGAATCATTTTCTTCCCCTCCCCAGGAAGAAACAACATGCTGTATTTCATTTGAGCTCTCCTGGGCAAATGCATGTTACCAATAACTGCAACCAGTGAATAATAAATATTAATAAAGCATTTAATTGGAATCCTGTTGAAAAGCACTTTCTCCAGCACAGCTGACAAGAGCCCCCTTGAACAAATGCTGCCTTCTTGCCAAGTACAACATAGGTAGAGTCATAACTAGTCAGCAGAGGCTAAGGACATATGTGAACATCATGGCTGAAGCTTGAGCTTTTCAAAGCATTTATTTTATAGACTGAAGTAATCTGGGAATTCTGCTTAAATTTTCCTCCTCTGGCCTTGTCATTTTTAAGAAGATGCTGGTTATTTCTTAGCACCCACACCATATGCTAACAGAGTCCCGAGCTAAACCAGCACCCTGGGACAGCATTCCCTCCAGCCTCTAGGTGCCAGGGCACATTGCTAATGGTTGCCAGAAAAACAGTTCTTTTAGATCAGTAACAGATGAAAGGGTCCATAAAAAACTAGTTAACAATCATTTCCTTTCACTTAGTTTGGCACTGGTGGGTCCCTGCCTGCCTTGCCTCCAAAGCACTGCTGTTTGCTGAGTCAGGAAGAAAACCCACCCTCTTCCACATGTCCTGATCCTGAAATCTCTTCAAATCAAGAGCCGCTGGGTTTTTTTTTTTTTTTTAACAAATTCTCATTTATATTGAGAACACCCTAAATACTTCCCCAAATATGTTTATTCCTCTATAGCCTTCTTCCTACTAACTTATCCAAGCCTAGTACGACAACATCTTTCAATCATGTGGTCAGAGATGTGAAATAAGGCCGTGTGCCTCAGGAGGATCACAGGACCCCAGGAGCTGAGGGCGATCACTCCGTGCCGGGCTCGGGCTCTCGGCAGAGCCGCCCAGCGCAGCCTTTGGGCCGGCCCAGCGGGCGAACCGGGGCGAGCGCCGGTCCCCGGGAGCCGGACCCCGAGTCCAGCAGAATTCCCACGGCTCCACCG
>VXAX01002143.1:249612-272605 GCA_013399835.1 Leptocoma aspasia | reverse complement strand
GGGACACGGGCACCCTGGGGGACACGGGCATCCTGAGGGACACGGGCACCCTGGGGGACACGGGCATCCTGAGGGACACCGGCACCCTGGGGGACACGGGCATCCTGAGGGACACGGGCACGTCCGGGTGCCCTCCGGGAGGAAAATGTGAAGAGCTACCGGATCCCTTGTGCCTGTCCGGAACACACACCCGAGCTCCGGGGCGGCCAGAGGGACCGGCAGAGTGCCAGAGCATCTGGGGCAGCTTCAGACAGCACAATTAACCAGGGACTTCCAGTTAATTAACGCTGACATCAGGCTATTTAGGACAGGTGTAACTTTGGCCAGTTGTAACTGGTCTGACAGGTCTGAAACCAAGAAAAAGGTTTAATCTAGAAAGCAAAACTGAAAATGTCTTTTTACCTCGGTCCAAAGCCATACTATGCCCGAGTTATAACTGAACGCCAATGCATAAAATCGCAACAAGGTCTTGTTCAAGAGTATAAAAATATTTTGCCCCTTTCTACAGATTTGAAACAACTGACTGGAACTACATCAAAATGTGTTACATGGGACATGCCAGAGGATTGGAACATTGGTCAAATTGAATTCCTCACGTGAAAACACATCACTACAACAGAGCTACCATGTTAGTAATGCACGGAGAAGCTGCAAACCCAGCATTGCTATGTCTATTTTGAGACCAGGCTGCATTTAAAGAATGACTTTCTGGTGTTTGCAGAAAAGACAGAGCTCAGTCATCTTTACTGAATTACGGTCCTGAAAAAAAATTCACAGCAAGGCTGATATCCCTGGACAGCTTCCTGATCCTACTAAACCAGCCATTATGCATGGTCTAGATTTTTGCTCTTTTTAATATCCCACTGGCTTGTTCCTCCAAGATGTTCCTATTTTGGATTACTTCCAAGATCTGCCCAGTTCTTCTTTACTGTATTTTCATTACCATTATTTCCTTTAATACTTCTTTAGCATCCTGGCTCAAGTCTCCTCTCCCCTCTTCCTGAGGCTAAGCCTGGCATTTAGCCAGGCACTTGTGCTTACAGAAAGGTGGATCTTCAAAGACAGTCATGTACTGACTCCACTTTACCAGTGGAGTGTATGTTACAGGTGACCAAGGTTCACTTCTGTACAAATGAATTCTTTGTAGGTGGAGGAAAATTCAAATACAGGCAGCAAAGTTACAGCTGATTTTGCTCTCTCTGCATTTTTCAAAGCTGGGTCGAAAATGTAAGAATTTGCTCCCAAATGATTAACTGACTGACAGAGTTGAAACTCCATCTGCATTCAGTGCCAGGCTGGGAGCTTCCTATCAGCACCACTGTCGTTGTAACATCACACTCAGATGAATTCACACATTTCTCAAGGACACTGACACATGGCCATTCTGCCACACTCAGAACTCAGCAAGTGTTTGAATTAGCACTCGATTGAACTGATTACAAATAAAACCTTTACAAGTTTACATAAACAATATTAAGCCTGTTGTTCACTGTTATTTTCATTAAAATCATAGAATATACTGTGTTGGAAGGAGCCCCCAAGGATTGTCAGTTCAACTCCTGTCTCTGCACAGGACAGCCCCAAGGATCCCACCTTGGGGGCAGCATTGTCCAAATCCCACCTGAGAGCATTGTCCAAATACTCCCTGAACTCTGCCAGCCTTGGAGCCCTGGCCACCTCCCTGGGGAGCCTGGTCCAGTGCCTGACCACCCTGACTTGTGCCATGGCAGCTTCTAATGCACTTCCCTTTCTGGTCACCACGGCTGCTGCACCAAGGCCATAGAACTGCAGAGAATTCTCCTCCCGAACCAAAAGAATTTAAATTTCCAAAAAGAAATTTAAAGTATGGAAAAGTTTTTTCATGGTCTTGAATTTTGTGAGATCTGCATTTTGAACTTAAAGTTTTTAAGTGTTAACTTCAAAATACCCTACAATATAGTCAGATGAAAATTGACATGACCTCTCTACTTTAATAGAGTCAGAATTCTCATCTGGCCCCACTGAGCTTTAGGAGGTCCTGGGACAGGTTTAGCTTAAAAGATAGGTAGGTGCAAAAAGCTGAGGTCCAGTTTGTGCCACAGTTGCAGTTTTCTCTATGTATGGGAAACTTCTCCAGACTTATGAAGTTTTCAGGAGTAGCAGTTGTTCTTAGTTCTTGCTGTTGTTCCTTTTTCTTCTTATTGATTTGTTGATTTTAATTTCCTGTTGTAGAATTTGATGACAACAGCAACAGGATCAGACACATGCTCTTCAACTCATGGAACTAAGCTGATGGATACACACTGAGGATCAAATATATTATTTAAACTTAGTTTGATTGATATTGTCCTAATTCTAATTTTTATTTGCTCATGAACATGACTGACCACTAAACACACTTAATTAAAAGTTGCTCAAGTTGCTGTGTTTGATCAACCCTTCCAGTTTGTCTGACTACAGTTTTGATTAAAAAAGCCAGTTTTTTCTGCTTTCCCCTCTCTCTGAGGAGGCAAGAGGGGAAAAAGGTATGTTACGGCTTTACATTTGCTCCCTGTCATGGAAATGAGGGAGGCAGAGTTTGTGTTTCCCTGCACAAACCAGCTTTTTTTGTACACAAACACCACTAATTACCTTCTCTTCATGTCTGAATATCAGAAAAATTATCTATATTTAGCAGACTCAGTACAACATTAGGAGTAGGATGAGGCTTTGGAGCAAAACACAATGATCATCTCATTCAAGAGAACTCAGCATTTCTCGAAGCTTAATGCTATCAATCCATTTGCTTGTATAGAGAAGAGAATGAATTTGATTAAAATTTTTGGTATCCTTTCAATCTTATAGATTCTCAGTGGGAATCTTTTAGAGGACAACACGAAAGACATGCTCTGTGCATGTTGTTCCTTCTGTGGATCTCACCTCTCTACACACACTACACCACACTCAAGCAGATAACAAATGACAGACACAATCTCTTATCTTCATCATGTTGTGTCCCTTCGTCCCTCTCATGTTCTTCTAGTGTCACAATAAATACAGAGGGAAGGGCAGAGTAAGAAAGGTGAGGAATACTTGTGGAATGAAGAGATGCGATGGCGCTGGTGAGAGACCAAGCCACTGATTAAATATGGGACTGCCACAGGAGGGAATCTTACAGGTGGCAGGTAGGACAGGACAAGTAAAGGTCATGAGAGGAGATACATATAAGGATGAAGAACTGAAGGAGAAAAGAAAGAAATGGTTTTGTAAGAGGGGACTGTAAGAAGTAGGCAACTGCTGCCTACTTCTGTATCCAGTCCCAAATACAGCCCTATTGTGCCTCAGACACCTCACACATACAACACCAACTATCAATGCAAGCCTCCCTCGACCATTGCTGAGAAGAGCCTCTGGATTCCACTATGGAATTATTTTAGCTTGATTTAGAAAGCCTCTACTTTGGGGAAACAGTTTTAGTGCAGTTTTATTGAACCCTAGAAAAGTGACCGACAGCAGAGAACATTTCAGCTAAACCTGAAGTGAAAACTGTCAATAGGATATAAAACCAGTTCCCTGAAATTTTTCTGATCATGAAGTTTCCATTAAAAGTGTGCAATATGTACTGTGGAAATGTTACACCAGGCTGTGCTGGGTTATTTCCCAAGTACAATCAAGTACAGCATTGTCATGTTGTCAGGATAAACACCAAGTACAGCTGAGAGATTATGACATCCCATGATGGCACCATCCTTGACTCAAGCCATGAGAGGAAAAATGTTCATCTCAGGAATGGGAGAACAGCCCTCATTTTCATTCCAGAAGACACCTACAAGTGGATTTTAGTTAGAAGTACTGTAATTATCCACTTTGCAACAGATAATGTTCAGTGCTTCTAATTAAAGGTAGGTAACTGTACAGAACTTTGTAATTATGTGGGATAATCTTTGCATCAAAATAAGACATAGCCCACACTTCATTTGCATGGGCCATGTGCATGCCAAAAACATTTCACTTCTAGCCAGCTACACCAAAAGCAGAGGTACAGACCCGTATGAAGAAGATCATACTCCTGTAAAACTAATTTCATTCAGGGAACCAGCATGCACACACTAATTTGGGTGGCATAAATAGTACCTGCAAAGAAAGTTTGCCAGGCAGATCACCAGTTACAAACTGAAGCTTCAATCATACAGTTCCAGCCCATTTCAATGAAATTATTGGGCATCACTTCGAGGAATAGAGCCTCAAGAAAGTGGCATTTCATCTTAACCCCCTCCACAATTGTTTCTACAGTCTTGAGCCAAGCTGCTTTCTGTCACAAATCCTTTAGCTTGGCCAGGTGGTCAACCATAACCCAGGCAGAGAAATCCCAGGCAATGATTTCCTAAACAACCCCAAATTTCAGGGACATGAGCAGAAGCAGCTATGTCCCAGAATGATCTGTAGACCATCAACATATAGGTTAGGGAATTTATTACTTGATGAGAATCAGAGCTGCACTTTCGAATCAACAATTTGTTCTTCATTTTCTGACTATCCTGTCCTCAGGGCAAATCACATTGATGGTTTTGTATCCAGAATGAACCTGCCTCTGTGTGCTTATGGCTGCTCCTTCAGTTTCTACATATTTTTTCTCCTTGCTTCAGCACAGGGATAGGAAAAGACAATGATTGCTTCGAGACAGTGGTAGAGCAAGGTAATAGGGAGCAGTGATGGAGGAATGTGGATGGAGGTGTTACCATGGCAACAAGGGGATAGACAGTTTTCCAGGTTTGGGAAAGCAAGCACATTTTTCATCACTGTTTCTACTCTGAGTTCTGAGCAGCCCTTGTGACTTTTAGGGTGAGGGACAAAAGTGCAAACAGCATTTGGCCCCAGGGAGCTGTTTCATCATTGCAAAAGTTAAAGAGCAGCTGAGAAAGCCACACAGAAATTCAAACTGGTGTTCAGGCCAACACCTTCAGCATAAACTTCTGTTACTGAATTGTGTAGTAGATCTGTAAATCCATTATTTTTCAGAATAACTTCTAAAAATACAGTTCCTGTACTCTGAAACAATATGTTTATTATCACGTTCCCAAGCACTGGCTATATCTGACACATATGTGTCACGTAGGCACTGTACAGTCAGCATTTCCCTGCCAAAACTGAGTCCAAGAAAAAAGAGCAACAGCAGTGAAATAATCCCATTACAAGCAAGGAATATAACAGGAATATAACAGAAATAAGAGCATCTATTGACAGTCCTTTATCAGTAGTAACTTTGCCCCTTTTGGATGGTACAGGTTTTGCAGATGAGCAGCACAGCACGAGGGATGCACAGAAAGCTACACGTGGCTGTGGCATAGTTTGAGTACAACATTCCCTCTTTACCAGACATAACAGTGAGGGTACATATTACACACACCAGCTATCACTTACATTAACTGTTGTTCCTAACGAGCCCAGCATAAGGAAGGCCAAAATCAGAACTCCTTTCCCCCAATAAAGTTATAAAAAGATCACATGACTGACCAGCTAATGTGGCTGTGCTATAGCTGGGAGCACCAATTTTAATTTAAATGTATAAAAAAATAGCAAGAAGGCTTCAATGCTTTTCTGAGTTAAGATGGAAAACTCACTGCAAGGGTGTGTCTTTATGCATTCTTAAATATAAAGAAGCTGTTAAAGAATGCACCACAATATAAAAAAGCCTAAAGGAAAAACCATGTGAACTCTGCAAGTTGGCAGAAGATTTACAGAGATGCAAAGCTGCCAATTTTCAGAGAGCACCTCCTGGAGCAAGCAGTCTACAGCTTATAATTTCTGAAAGAGACTGTGGGAATGCCATTAAAGGGAAGTGCCATTTGGAGTAAAGTAACAAAATGCAATAAATTGTATTTGAACACATAGGTCTGCAAATGGTAAATGTTTCTACTGGTCAATACAAACACATTTTTAGGAAATAATGGTAGTTCTAATGTTAAGGTAAAGGCTGATAATATCAGCAAGAAGATGCAAACCTTTCACCTTCTTAAGGGCATGATACAGCTGACAGTGATACATGATGTAGTCTCTCCACCTGCTTCTTAGGTGCATTCTTCTTGAGCATGACAGATAATCTCACACTGTTCATTTTGGAGGAGCAGATAAATTCACCTGGAGAGCCATGAAGACCCTTGTTGAGGTCACAGCAGTTTTTGCAGGATGTGTCACATCATTTACACTTTCCAATTTGTTTCTAACTCTGTTCGCAATCAGACCTCAGCAGCACACAGAATGAAATCCAGAAAGCTTTTAAAATTTGAAACAACAGCCCAGGTGCAGGAGGCTCATGGTATTAACACACCATCAGTAGTGCTTGGTGAACCATTCAGGCTGCTGGTCACAGTAAACAGAAAACCCACAGATACTTTGCCTGCCTCTGGCTGGCAGCTCATCTAGGGCAGGAAAAAGCAAATCCTTCCAAACCTGTAGCCTACTACTTTGCATTTGTGCGATGGGAGCATTAAAAGACTGGATTGATTCCTTCACACACTGACACTGAACACAGTTGAGATCTCCAGGTTTTCTAGGGTCAAAGGATGCTCAGTTGCTGTCCTGCTGTTGGCCAGGGTAGAGTTAATTTTCTTCACAGTAGCTGTATGTCTTGGATTTGTGCTGGAGACACAGCTGATTGTGCAGAAATGTTCTCATCATTGCTGAGCAGTGTTTACACTGAGCTAAGACCTTTTGTGTTCCTCAACCCATCTCACCAGCAAAGAGGCTGGGAATGCAGGAGGAGTGCACCCCACCTGACCCAAGGGATATTCCAGACAATATGGTGTCGTGCTCAGTGTATAAAGCTGCGGAAAGAAGAAGGAAGGGGAGAATGTTTGGATTGATGGTGTATGCCTTTGTAAGTCACCATTACATGTGACAGGGCTCTGCTTTCCTGGGATGGTTGAACACTTGTCTGCCCTTGGGCAGGGATGGATGAACTCCTTGCGTTGGTTTGCTTGAGTGTGTGACTTTTGCTTTACCTATTAAGCTGAGCTGTCTATTTCAACCCATGAGTTTTCTCACTTTTCCCTTTCTGATTCTCTCCCCAGTCCCACTGGCAGGAGTGAGTGGCTACATGGGGATGAGTTTCTGTCTAGGGTTCAACCACAATAGCTGCTCTCAGCTGTGCAAAGCCTGTGCTGAAGTCTCTGCAGGCCTTTGGAACAAACTCTGGATACAACTACCACATAATATCACATACTCAGGGAACCTCTGTTATCAAAAACACACAGTACACTCCCAGGCACCTCACACCTCTCATTTCCCACATCTGGTCCCACATCATATATTCCTATATATTCCATCATATATTCATATATTCCACTTGCTGGTAAATGTGAAGTGCCAGCCACTGTCAGCTTCAGTCAAACACGCAGGGGAAAAAGAGCCTCATGTTTTCTGAGAGGACCCAACATCATCCTCTGGTCTAAGGTGGAGGAAAATCTGGAATAACAAATCTGTCCCAGTCAGATGACACAGAAACAATTCTATGTGAGTCTAGATGTGCCTCTGGGAAAATGAGAGGTCGGGTAGTAGTTGTAGGAAAATGGATATGGTCACCAGCTTTCTACCTCCCAGAGAACTGTTCTCTGGCTGTTTATTAACTCCCAGGTAAATTGAAGTTATGTGGTTTCAATTGTTACAAGCAACCTTATCAGAAATAACTGCCCTCATGCCTGAAATGATGGCTTTCTTAGTCAAGCAGAGTATCCTCTCCCCTTCCTGTATCCCCTCAAATGGTAATCTTACAATTTAACAGGTGACAGAGCTTGCAGAAGCAGCTTGTTTAACTTATAAAATGGTCCCTGACAGTTCCTGCCCTGCCATAAAGAGTGTGTTTATATTCACAATGGGGTGGGTACCTTCTATACTGGCAGGTTAATACACTATCAGACTTTTCTAAATAAAGAATTCAATTTTTCCTTATTCAAACCTCAGTCCCCAGAGGAATTTTCTGCTACAGTGGTCTGGATCAAAATAATGTGGTGACTGCAGCCAGCTGGTCTAACAGGAGGATTTTAATCAGCATCTCCAGAGGTTTCTGTGGAGTGAGGACTTCACTTACACATTGGAATCACAGGCAGGAATGATACTGTGCTGTCTAAATGTGTGCATTTTGGGTGGGAAAATTTAATCAGCTCGAGTCTTGAGCCTGAACTTTGTTCCTAACTTCCACACACGAGGCAAGAGTGAATTCTGGCTGTAAGGCACCAGGATTCTTTATCCTCCAGGGAGCAACCTGACCAAGTCATTGCTCAGGGTGGGCTGGAGGTCTGAATAACTTAGACCTGAACAAACAGATGGTCCTCAGGTGCTTCAATACCTCTTCACCTGGGATGAAAAAGAAAGAAGTGTTTCTCACTTTGCTAGCCTACCACCAAGCCATGCTTCCAAGCAAAATGGGTGATGTTGGCTAAATTTCTGTAATGCCATACCAGGTGTTCCTGTAATACCACAACAGTAAATCAAAGTAAGATATAAACTATGGTTGCCCAACTCTTTCATGCAACTATAAGCTTCTGTCTTGCTACAGAAAAAAAAAAAAAAAGAAACAAATGCTAGCATTTCTCTTGGGGGAAAAGAGAAAAGCAAAAGGAACCAAACAGAATAGATACAAGCAAACTCTGCCACACATTCTTCAAGACTTTTGAAGCTTAACATAGAAGAAACACTGAAAGCAGAACCACAAGCTGCAAACTTTTGCATTTGCTTCCTATTTCTGTTAAAAATCCTGTCAATCACACCTCAGCAGATAAACACACTGCTAGCAGTTTCACCTTACCATAGGCATCATCTTTTCTTCAGTCAGCAGACGTGAACAGGTTTTCTTTTGCACTGCTTTGGAAAATCCTGTAGGTCTACTTGGAAAGGAAAATTCCCAGCTCAGGAGTCCCTCAAGCCATAAGCCAGCAGAAAGCCTCAGCAGAAGGGGGTTAGTCTGAGCTGCTTGCACCAAGTGCTGCAGCAACACTTTCAGGGCTGCAGGACAGAGCTGTGAGCCGAGGAACTGAAATGCCCTGTGGTCCAGACTCCAATTTGTTCCCTTAACACAGCACCTGGCCTTTGTGAAGCAGAAATTTAAAAAGCACCATAGCTTAGGAGGAAAAAACCCTCCAGAAGCATGAAACTATTTTCCAGTTGCTCCTGCCTTTCCTGCTTCATTCCCAAGGCACACACCAGCCTGGCTGGCCATGCTTCCCTCTTCTACCACTGAATAAACCTCCAGGTAAGAAGACACCCATTTCAACAGAGCAGCACATTGTCAGGATTGATTCATCCCAGCCTCCAAGCTGAATTCTTGACTTTGGTTTATTCAGTTAGTGCCTCTGACCATGACAGCACAACTACTATGTCTATCCTCTTTTGACCTAAACTTCTTTACATAATGGTGAATTTAGGCACACGGGAAGAAAAGAGAACAACAGCAAATAATTTTATTCTTGCAGGACAATTCTATTTGCAGGAGAAAAGAGATGGTAAATTGCTGCCATTTTACTGTCTTGTTTGAATAATTTTCTGTAGGAGAATTTTAAATGCCTTGTGTATCAGGAAGGGGCAGGTGCTCCGTTTTCCATATGGGTATTATGGTACGAGGCACTGATGCAATTTGGAAGATGGACTATTGACTGTTGTGAAATGGTGCTGAAAATGATGCCATCAATTTAATTCTCTAATGGCCTAAGTGAAGGAGGGGAAACTTTCTGGGCATTGTTTGACCTGCCTTATGAGAGACTGAAATTTCTGTTCTGAGTAATCAGAAGATGGATCTCATTTTATACAACTTTTTTTGATTCAGTAGCTGAAGGAGGAAGAACTGAATCTCAATTTATAATTCTAGTTCCTTCCACTATTACTCAAAATGAATAAAGATGACAGTTTTCATTCCAAAACCTGGAGTGCTTCAAGCCTTTAGATGACCTTCAAGAGAACAGCAAGACATTCTGACTATAGCCATCAAAAGACTTCTGGTTTAATTGGTTCTTGTAGAAGTGTACTCTTTTATTAAATATTTTGTGGCTATGAATTGGTTTGAGCTTTTCTTTTTTAAAAAATAAATACAGAGTGAGATGGCTGTATGATAGGATGAAGGGAAGCACCATTTCAGTTCCCTGTTCTGACCAAGCCAGGGATGCCTGGGATGAAAAATGACCTGAGTTTGTGAACCTCTGTGTGTTAGAGGGCAAGTGAGAGAGCACATGCATCTTGGTGTCCAACAGAAAAATGGACTTTTGTTCTGAAAATACAAATTATGGCAATTCTACATTCACATTAAAAAAAAAAAAGGGTTCATATTGCTCCACATCAGAATTAATACATATTTCAAAACATGAAAACTGGATATAATTAGAATTGCTGCCTTTTCATCAATAAAATACTGACATCAAACAATAGGGAAACTGTCATATCCTCTAGATCAATACAGGTTGCTTCAGGGAGTGTGTGTATCACAGAAACCATCATTTCTGTTACACCATTAGGTACAGTGGAAGACAAAGATCATGTTACCATGTTTCTATCTTTTTTTTTTTTTTAATGAATAATTTATTTAAATGAACAGGAAAACTACAAAAGTTAGTTTTACCTCCCACCCGGTAAATTGGGATTCCATGGACATGTTCAAAACAGATAGCATTTCAATAAACCAGCCCTAAATTCAGAGCATTGTCTGCTGCTCTACATCTGAAGAGCTTCTGTGCATCTGCAAGGTCTCTCCTGAACCATTCCCTGGGCCACACTATAGGGACAGCTCTGGTATTTCTCTCTGCTTATTGTGTCATGAATTATCACTTTGTAATGTTCTTCTGACCCTAAACACATTAACCTGAGCTGCTCTCAATCAAGGTCCAGAGAGAAATGCTAATCCAAAATTTGTGGTTTGGCATTAGCTTGGTGCTGTCTCTAAAGGAGACTTGGATTCATGAGTTCTGTTTTTAATTCTCAGTTCCACTACCAGTTTCCTGAGCAGGGCATTTAATTTCATTGCAGCTGTCACCTACTTCAGGCATACACTTACTACTTAAACTGTAAATTACCCAACACTGGGCCACCTAACCCTGAGCACCTGTAACAGGTGGCAGAGAGCAGAGGAAGGGTCACAGCTGGACTCCAGTGCAATATTGCACGTTACAACACAAAGCAAGATCCTCCCAGACAGCGCACCCCAGCTGGGCATTTCTCCTGCCTTTTCATGGGTGTTCACATGCTGAACATGCAGTGAGATGCTGTGAACAAAAAGTCAGGCTCCCAGCTTTTTGCATGAGATGTGCAAGGGAAGTGTCCAGGACCTGGCTGGTTCAGCCTGCCTGCCCTGTATCACCACATATTCCCTTCATAATGAGTCTTCAGTATAAACAATGCCTGAACATTTTTGATTAAATGCTTTTCAAGCTCCTAAAGTCCCTAGCAAGTGAGTTAGCTTGCTCTGTGATATTGCATTGTACAAGAATGATTGATTGAAACAAACCTTTTCCCCTCTCACTCCATAGCTATTTCCACAAGTATTTTGAATCTGGCAAGAAGTATGACATTATTGATTTGCTCTGCACTGCTTGTTCTGGAGCCTCATCTGCAAACACATTATTCTTTATTGCTTCAATAATTTCCCTGTGTGCACAGAACTCCATTGTATTTTTTTTAACTTAGCATGTAGTGATTCTTTAAATTTTTTATGTGCTCTGAAGCAGAATATCAGCCATTTGCAGAAATGCATTGGAAGGCAACCAGAAGTTCAGATGTTTCCATAGACATGTGACTACTACTTTAGCTGATCCAAAGTTCCCCACAGAGGTTTTGCTTGGTGTGGGCACTGATAGCACACTGCATTTAGGCAAAGCTTCAAGTGATGAGGAGGACTGGGCAGAGAAGAGAAACTGATTCTGAACTCAGGACAGAACTAGTTTCTGTGCTCAAATGGCTCCTGGTCAGTAGAAGTCAAAGCAGTGTTTGATGCTCAGCCAGGCCCTCAGCAGACCCTAGCAATGGGTCTCAAAGCACCTTCATTTTAACCCTTTTCCTTTCCAAAGCCTTCTGCTTACAGTGCTGAATGCACTGCACAGTCTTAAGAACCCTACATGATTTGAACACCTTGAGAGGTGAACTGTAAACCCAATGGCATCAGAAGATCAGTGCTGGGAGAAGGAGCATCTACAAAGTCAGGCTATGAGGCATACATCCTAGGAGCCACTTTATTATGGAGGAGGTAACAGACTGGCACTGGGGTCAGAGGTGTGCTGGAGACTCCAAGGAAGTGCAATTCTGTAGCCCACTCAAGCTAAGGGAAGCCCAAGAACACACAAATGCAGGCTGGTGTGACTTGAAGGAGCTGTGGTTCAGTGGTTCTGTGAGTGGCCAAACCTATCAGAACAACTGAGTGCTGCTTATTTTCTCAGGCTGCTTCCTTGTGTTCAGCCACCTCCTGTAACCCAGTGGGCTGAGGACCAAAACAATTACAGTAAGACATAAAGCCTCCCACTCTCATTAGAGATGTGAATGAGCTGTGATCTTCACATTTAGAAGCATTTTAAAGTTTCCAGGATACTGCAACATACAGAGTTACTTAGCAGCCTGGAAAGGTCACGTCTACTCTGCCTCCCATCACTGTTTACAGAGCACAGTAGGCATCAAAAACAATAGATCACGTATTTTCATGCTATAGATTCAGAGGGAACAGAAATTAGAAAAAAGAATGTGTTTGCAAAATGACAAAACTGTGAATGGGGCAAGCAGAGAGTAAACACATCTTATGTGACATGACAGTCACCTTTCACTGGTCTTAAGAGGAACAACAAACATTTTCCACATCTGAGGAATCAGATTTAAGCCTTGGATAATGAGCCAAGAATAAGTCCACAGACTAAGATTTCATTATACACAACATCTGCCCAGAAGCCATTTTACACCTCAGCCTTTGCTTCATGACCAAAGAAATTAACAGTGTGAGGTGTTGGGCAGCAAGTTCATAAAACCAAAACCCCAAAGCTTCTCTTTGTCAAGCTGCTAACTTGTCTATTTTGAGTAGCAAAGAGTGTTCCAAAATAAAGAACAGTTTTATACCCCAAGATATAGCTGCATGACACTTCAAAGATGCATGGTCTTATAACAGATTGTGTGGTAATCTTCCCATGTAGAAGATATATATCTTTAGAGGGTACGTTGAGAGGAAGGAGAATGCTATAAATTGTGCAATGCTGCAAGCATATACTGAAACTCAATATATAAAACCTTCTCACATGTTTTCCCTCTCTCAGAGCAGCTGGGTGATGTGATGCAACATGGCTGACTCATTCCCATTGCCATTAACCCCAGACAGCTTTTCCTCGCAGGGTGGAGGCAGAACATCATCCCAATAACCCACCTTACTTCTGGAAGTGCTTCACTAACCATCTCCTTCCCTACTTGAAAAATACAAGATCTCTTTTTAGCATAGTGGAAATCATACCCAAATCCTCACATAAACAGCTCTCCCCTGAAAGCAGAGAACCTGGTGCTGAACACACAGAGCCTGGACTGCCACTGTGACCAGCCCTGCAGCCTGCCTCTGTTGCATTACTTGCTGCAGGCACACACACAGGTGCTACTCAGGGGATCAGAGCAAGGCTGCATTAAAGCACCAAGTCCTGGTTTTGTCCCAATGAAAACTGGGTCAGGTCCATTGCAATCAGCACAGTGCAGCCTCCACACCAGTGAGGAATCAGGCTCAAAACTAACTTTATCATGTTTTTAAAGATTGTCTCAGTGGTTTTAAACATATTTCTTTGGTTGTACATTTTTTGACCTTATTTAAGAGACTTTTCAGCAGTTCTAATCTGCACATCTGTTCAATGAAACAACAGGGCAATTACAAAGGCAATTTCAGAAGATACTTCTAGTATTTAGGACTGACAGATTCTTGCAGGTGACAGCTGTTTTGCCACACTGCCAAGCTCACAGCAAGCTTGGTATCACACCCAGAACAGCTCCAGGAAAACTATACACAGGCCAGAAGTCTCTGTGGTGAGATGAAGACTTTGTCAATGGATAAAACCTCACACGGGGGGCACGGGGGAGGCTGGGCTCACCTCAGCTCACCTCCAGCACTGCCAGCCCTGTGCCACCTTCCTCCTGTGCCACCTCTGTGTTTTCTGAATACAGGAACATCCTCCTTTTTCCAGACACGTTTGCTACACCAGCACCATTCCAGACACCCTTGGGACAAACTGAAATGGGGGGTTAAGGGGAGAGGACTTTGTTTTTGTCTTGCTTGTACCTTTACAGGTTAAGGCTAAGCGTTTTCAAATAAGGGGTAAATGTCTGCTGATTTCAGGGAAATCAAGGGCAGTTTAAAAGCTCTTAAGCAGTTTTTTTTTTCCTTTAAATTAACACCTACATTTCTTTTTCCATGTTTAATGCAAACCTTGCTAATAACAGCTGGTAATTAATTACCATCCTGCAGGTCATCAGCCAGCATCAAGCTCAGTGAAGGAGAAAGGCACTGACTGCACAGCTGCAGTATCTGCTACTGATCAGATCACACCAAGAAATTGTGCTCTTGATCACAGCTGCTCTTCACTGGTCCATTAATATCAGCACTGCTGTAAACCCTCTCTTCTGATTTTAATTCTTAGAGCAGTCAATGTCATTGTAGTAAGTGGCCTCCTTGTCCCCACCCCTGCTTATCTTGTATTGAGTTATGTACTTTAAGAACATTTTTCCAACTGATTGATCAAATTTATCTTTGCTGGGTGAGCTCTGGCTTTAATATTGTATCAGAAATATGTTGAGTCCTTTCCTTAGCCTGTTTGGAATAAACTAAGTTTACTGAAATATTGCAAGAGGCTCTTCTCTAAGAAGTCATTAGAGCAAATCACTTTCTCTGTAAGTAAACAGATATACTTCCTAGGAAATACTAAACATTTCCTGCTTTCATTACTTCAGTATGGAAATTGTGCTTTTTTTTTTCTAAGCCATTTAGACCTTCAGTTTGAAGGTCTAAATGAAGCTCAGATCTTGTAATGTCCCTGCATCTAATTTAATATTTACCTCTACTGCAAATATGGTTCACAGTTATTTTGATTTTGGATTTGTGAGTCAAAGGAACTTACCTGCTCATTGTTTGCAAATTCCTCCACAGAAATGGTACCTAATATATTCAATGAAGACTGGAATAAAGAGAGTGCAGTTAGGTGGGAATTTTGCTCTCTCTTTGTTGCCACTTTCCTGATGGCACTCTCTGCTTCCCATCCTAAACAGCACCAGCTGCAGATAGTTACATGTCAGTCACATTTCTAGAGGCTTCACAACTGCCAGTTACAGAAATCTGACTTCATCTGTTGACTGTGAAGTGCTGTAACAGAGAACAACTCCATGACTAACAGCAGCATCTCTTCAAAACATGACTCTTAATACAGTAGATTTAAAAGCTGTTGCCTGACTTAAAAAAATCACATATGGTTCAGAATATACACCCTTTTTGCTATTTCAAAGTGCTTTTAAAATGAAGAAGGAAGATAAATGAATTACTAGTAGGGAATTATATAGGGACCTATATAATAGAGACACAGAAAAACACTGCAGAGCACTGAGAATAATACAGCCACTCTCCTCTCTGAAATCACCATTGACTGAAATCACCATTTATTATTCCATTTGCATCATCTGAAATGAAGCAGTGTGTTAATGTGCTTTGTCAAATAAGGAATGGTGGAGATCTGTTCAGCACTTCCACAAAAAGATGGTGCATGAGTTGATTCCTGAATTCAGTGTTTAGGCAGCACTCAGTACTTGCCCCTGCTCTGCACCAGGAGGGCAGACTGGGGACTTTCCACTTTATCCCTTGCCAAAAATCTTCTCTGGCAGTTGTTAATTTCTCACAGAAGCTCACTACCTTTAGTAAGACAGGAAGACATTATCAGAGTACAATAAGAGGACTCACCACCCTCTTTGCCAGTCTGTTTTCCCCACAGCCTGTTCTCCTTTGGTTGTTTTTTCCTTAGTAAAGGACAGCAAATCAAGTATATAAGAAAAACTGCAGGCCTTGGAATTAATTTTTTTTTTGATGCTTGGATGACTTTATGAGAGGGTCTGCTTTCACAAGTTGAGTTCATGCCCACTACACTTGTGTTTTTATTCACAAGTATAGCAAAAGCTCCTACTCTGCATTTTATCTGGCTCTGTGTGTCATTTAGTTAGGACAAGGCGCCAAGTGTTACATTTTCCTTGGCTAAACATTTTATAAAGTATATATTTCACCTACCCAGGACACACTGGGTCCTGGGTAGGTGAATAATTAGGCAAATTAGGCAAATTAGGCAAAATAAAACCTGCTGCTTTTGGATGGTCTCTGTCAAGTAAGCAGGGCCAGGAGACCCCAAAACTGTGCTAATGTAGCACTGAGCACTCTGACTGCAGAGTGCTTTGGGGGCTTGGAGAGCCTGCTCCTTCTGCTTGGACTTCAAATTAATTAAGTGCAACTGGAGCCTTGATCAAAACTCTTCACAGACATTTACACTAAGCTGATCCCAGATGATAACAGCTAGCAGACAGCCATGCTGGATGGCAGAACCTGGCCCCACAAATACAGGGGGATGTTCCAGGATGTTTCCTGTATTAATTTTCTCCAATAAATTTGCCCAATGATTTGAAGGAATTGAGTCCGTTTTTGTTTTTTTAATCTGAGGTCAAAACAGAAGATTAACAAGTTTTCTGTCAGCAGTTTATGTGTCTTTACTGCCTATCTGACTATTTACTGGATTTAGGTAGTGTTATACCAGTCTGCCAATGTCTGATTTTCTGTTTAGCTTTGTGAAGGAACATAAATCTGGAGAATGACTGCAGATCCCTTTCTCTTGAAAAATCTAATTTTATTTTCAGCGTAGTGCTGATTCATATAATGACTGACTTTTAAAAAGCACATTTTCAGATATTTGGATCTTACATTTTTAAATTCAAGAGCTTCATCCACATTGGAAAACCACTCAGAGAATACATACAGAAAATTAATTAGAGTTCAGTTCCTGACAGAAGCTGAGCATCTGCTGAATACACAGATCCTGTTTCCAGTGGGAAATAAATAAATAAAGATCAAACCCTAAATTAAATCAATTTGTATTATAGGCACTCAGAAGCATTCAGAACTGGGCATTTGTGATCTAACTTTAACATAAAGATGTTCAGAGCTAGCTGGTGTAAGCAGCTTTTTCACGCCAGTCCTAACATCAGTATAGCATTAGCACTAAGGAGTTTGGGACCACTTCAGAGCAAGCAGGAGCTGCCTGTTAGCAGTGACCTGGATCATGCTCAGTTTTGATTAAAGACTCAGGTATTTTATCACACACCGTGACAGATAAAAGTATGATAATTACTATTAAATGCAGCTGGTTTTATAACAGAATTTAGTTCCTTGGCAAGAAAAAATTAAACCCTTGGGATAAGTTTTTAGTATAATTCTCAGTGATTTAGCTCTGCGATTCATTAGGAGTCACTTTCCTAAATGCTTCTATGTTGACTGTGAAATTTTGGCTGTTGCTTTAGATTTTCCTGTTATGTCTCCTCTGCAGTTCGTATCAACAGATCCCTTTCAAAATCATCTTTATGCTTTATTCTGTGTGTTAAGGACACTCTCCCACCTGGGCCACTCATATCATAAACTCTTAATTGCACATATTCTTACCTTCCCCCCTCTAACCTCCACAGGAAAAGCATCTTATGCCTTATAAAGCTGGTAGCACAAATCCATGTATGAGCATGAATTAGAAGAAACAGGTTTTTAATACACATGATTCATTCAAAGACAACATAGTTACCCTAAAGGTATAAACATGAAAGTTTTAATTTCAGAGGGTCATTAGTTCATGAGAGCAGGAAGGAGCAGATATAATCTTTTAGGGTAATTAACTTTACAATGCATAGGGGAGCCTGCAGAGAGGCCATGCTCCAGATCAATGCACCATGCTCACTGTCTTGTTACATGCTGCCAGTACCAAAGTTAATTGATACCTTAAAGTGTCATTCTAACTCGGTTATTGCTGACCTAAAAATGCCAATAGATATTTAAGACTCATTCAATGTGATAGTCAAGTCTACTTGTGATACACTGGCAGGGCAGATATGGATTTGTGTGCAGAGCTTGGAAAATAGTTATATCCCCAAAGCCCTGGCCTTCAAAATTCTGTCCTGGACAGACAGGCTTTGTTTGTAACATGGAACCAATGTCTCAGGGGAGAGAAATAGTAATAAATTATGCAGCTCTTACTGTTTTAGGATGTTACTGCTGCCTATTCATCCTTTCATTCTCTCTGTTGTCTTTAAAAGACAAAATCTCTCAATAAGCATTCTGTTGATAACCTTTGGGCATATTTCAATACAGGATCAGAAAACAAAACCAATAGGGAAATATACACCATCCCTACTTGGTAATTAAAAAGGATGACCAGTTACAGTCTAAACCAAAATCTATCGCATCACTGCAACAGTGCAGGATGGTAATTAATAGCAAATGGCAGCATGATTACAGCACTAATGCAGAGCAGTCATGTGGGAATACTGAAATCCCTGGAATGTGAGAAGAATTTAAAATCCAGCTGATAAGGCTGTAAATCGTCACTCAGTCAGTAGGGCTGCAGGTATGAATTGAAAAAAAGAGAGTGGCAAAACTCCATCATTCATTTTGTTATATTCTTTCCCCTTCTATGTCTCCCTCCCTCTTCCCAGTTTCAATTTCTAACAAAATTATGGCAAAATTCACATCCTTTTCCATCACTTTGCCTACTCCCTTCTAGCTAGAGCTATCATTAGAATGAAAAATGCTTTCTTGCTTTTTCAATGCCTTTAATAATACACAAGACTAATTATTTATTTTGCCACAGATTAATTTGCAGCTAGAATACAATGAAGATACTGTGCATGCTATCTTGCCAAAAAGAGAGGGTAGCAGTAGACAGGATGATCAGTTGACATGGCCAGGGACAGGCTCACAATTTAGGGAAATTTTTATTACCCTTCCTTTTTTAATCTACCATGACTACCAATTTATATGTAAAATGAATCCAAGACAATTTTTTACATTATTTTAGTTTGGATATAGTCAGAAGAAAGAAGCTGAATCAAGTCACTGTTTTGTGAAGTTTAGAAAAATCTCACCTGAGCCACAAAATGAAGATAAAGTGCTGAAATGTCAGCTGAACTAGGAGATTCTGTTCTTTGCAATATTAGGTAACTGTAGGCTTCAATGAATTTTTAAGTGACTGAGTTGGGGCTACTTCAATACAGTTCTGTCTTTCTAGCCAGCTCTCCTGTACTTGCTGTTCCTCTGACTTTGGAGGTGGTTTATGGCATTCTGTAAACAATTACCTGGAAAGTTAGTACTGGCAAAAAAAAGGCCTAGAATTCTGAAAGGTCTTCCCTATAAAAGTTGATATGCAAAAAACCACATTTAAAAATCTATGCACAAAACCTACTCCTACTGCACACCAAATTATTTCCACACCCTGTTCTATTCTGCCTAAATGAAAGCTTTCCTTTCAGAGGGTCATTAGCAGGGTGGGTGCCCTTGAACTCACACAGGACTTGCAGACTGAGCAGCTGGTGCTGCTGGCTCAGACCTGGTGTCTGTGTCCATCTGTCCACAAGGAATCAGCAGCTGGCACGGAATGGCACGGAATGGCTGGAGGCTCTGCAGCCAGGGCTGCCTGTCCTTTGCTACCTGACATCTTCCCACTTGTCAAAACCAGCTTCTTAGAGGTAAAAATTCTCCATTCCATGAAGTGACAAGCTCTGTGCTTTTCATCTCTGTTCAGGCTCTTCACAGCTAAAAGTGTTTTCTCCTTTTCTCATTTCAGAAGCACAGTTAAAATAGAGGAGGGACCAAATCATCACATACACAGTAAAAATGAGAGGAAGTATTTTCTCAACAGGAGATAGCAGCTGCATTATTTACCAAGGCTTAACCAACACCCTGAGAGGGAATAACCATAAGTCAAGGAAAAACATCACTTTTCAGAAGCCAGGTCATGCCTGGAGAAGTGCCACCTATAAAAAGGTTTTGCACAGGCTGTTGCAAGCCATGAATAATGTTCTGCCCACATACAAGGTTTTGTGAAATCAAGACCTGAGTAACTTCAGAAATACAGATTGAAACATCCTCTGTACTATTGATGTGTCACACAATGCTGAGCACATTTTAAGATTTTCTTATTTTCCACCAGCATTGTATGAAAATACATTTACTATTCCTTATATGAGAGCATAGCAGAATCATGGGTTTATTCAGAAGATTAGTGGCATTGCAGTATATTACCAAATCCATGTTCCCACCAGATCAAACATACCACACTTTAGATTGGCATTTAATACAGATATTTGTAGCCTGCAGGAATAATAAATGAAACTAATTAAGTTTAATAATTCAAGAGAACTTGGCATGCCTGATTGCTACATAAAGGCTAATTATCTTTCTTCTTTTCTTCCAGATCTCCCCCTCCTCTCACCAAATTAATCTGGAAACTTCATAAAATATAAAAATATTAAGAAAAAAAATCATAATGGTAAATCCTTTCAATACACAGAAAATGCCCTGCAACAGATTTACAGCTGATGCAAACTTACTAAAATCCTACAGATGTTTTAAAGAGTAATGTCTGTCTTTAGAAGTAATCAACTTAGTCATAAAGGAGATTTATTTTCTTATACGTCCTCTTATCACAATAACAAGACCCAAAAATTGTCTTAGGAAGACCTTACTAAATCCAAGTCATCAGCAGCACTTTAGCAGAGATCTCAGGTATTGCAATCTCTGTACCAATTATTTCACATGTGTTGGCACATAGTAACTTTTATTGAAGATCTACTTCATTCAGCAGTGGAATATTTAAAAGCACTAATATTTCTAGAAAATTACTGCTCTCTTCTTTTCCTACATTTACCAGACAGAGTCAATCAAAACACAAGTTTAAATTAACTGTTTGAAACCTTAATAGTGTCTTAGGCTGAGAGAAAAATAATTTGTCAGTTAAGAGAAGATAAAATTGAGAGAAGGCTTTATCAGAAGCACTGGACTCAAGAGGGGAAGTTTATATGAAAAGAGTTTGCCCTGGACACAAAATACTCAGTGTGAAGCACTCCAGATGAGCAGGTACACAGAAAGCTATGTACAGAGTGTTTCATTCTCACACAGAATGTACCACCAAATTACAACAAAACCCAAACTCCAATCCCAGCTGTCTCTATTAATTTTCTTCCAAAATCCACTTCTAGCCAGTAGTCTTTTTCCAAGGTGAAGAATTAAAGAAAATACTCTTTAACAGATGATTAATTTTGTTTACAGTACGGTGAAAACCTTTAGAGCCAGAGGTTGACTTAGATTACCTTGCTAACTAATAAAGAGAGCAGGTTTTTAATTAGGTTGCCTAAAGCTCATTCTCCCTTCATTATTTATATATAAATTCTTCCTTTGCACAGTGTAATTATTACCAGATATATATATATGTTACAAAAAACCCCTACACGCGCCTATATATGTGTACAGAGAGAATGCCATGCCAATAAGAAGCTTCCTCCTCCTGCAGAGGCATTCCTAACCAACAGTAACCATGCAAAGAGAGTCTTGGCACATGCAAACTTCAGTTTTCTCTTCTTCAGGTCCCTATTCTCCTGGAACATCCACAAGATACATCTAATAGGAGAGCTGCTGGGCAGTGTAACTACAACCATGGCTTTCTTCCCGTTGTGTACATCCATTTCACACTCATTTTTGACTGGAAGCTCTTCCAGGCAAGGCTGTTTTCTCTTCTAGTGCCTAGCAACACTGGGCCTTGACCAGCAGTGATGGATTCTCAGCAGCATCATCAAACCCACCATTTTTTGTGTGTTAAATATGTACAACATTTGCCTGATAGAATAACACTGCACAAGGCTGGCTCCCACACTGATGTTTGAAATTACTGGAATGGTGTGTTTCATGTGTGCATAGTGTGGGATGTGCAGAGAGCTGCATACAGGCTGTGAATTATTTACAATTTTAGCATTATTCATTGCAGAGGAGCTGCCTTTGCTCACCAAGTCCCATGTCTCCTCATTTATTATGACCATCAGGGAGACTGTGTGAAGCCAGCAAAGATCCACCCAGAGCCTGTGCTAGACCCACACCTCACCGAGGGCTGGAAGTACAGCAGCTCTGGGGAAACTCTGCTGTGACACGTGGGGGAGGTACCAAAACCAAGCAGCTCCCCTTGAATGTTGAGCTGTCATTATTTTCATTGTTTTCAGGCAGAGATGGCTACTGAATACAGGCAAGAAGGGTGTAAGCCTACGTGCCACTAAAATTTACTTCCCAGGCTAAAAAGATTGTTCCTCGAGTCTTCAATTGTTGCAACCACTGCTTAGACCAACACCTGCAAAGGCTCCACACTTTCCACAATATTTGGTTTTGTGAGAGTCTTTGGGACAGACTTTTCTGACTTCTGTATTTCACCTGTTCAGGTTTCTTCATTTTCCTCCACTGTGCCCAGAGAGATCATTTGAGGCCAGTAATCACATACCCACAGCACATCCTCCTGCTATTGTACACCATGCTTTTTCAAAGTTTAATAAGCCTCTGAAGAAAATGAGCATTTCTGCACAGTTGCATTGGGGTGTAATAAAGTTGTTTATTTTTTCCCCCAAGTGTAGAATTTATTCACACTAGCACCCTGCCTATGCAGATATACTGCCACCATTATTTGGGTACATGGGAAAAGAAAGTTTGTGGCAATGCTCATTTGCATTGTGGCAGTCCTAAAAACCCTGTCATTGACCAAGAAATGCCTTTGGATCCTAAGAGAGCAGGAAGAGCAACTCCAGTCAATAGGCTCATAATCCAATTTAACAGGGAAATTTTTACTGCTTTTCTATCTCTTGCTTGTAAAAAAAAAGCTTATTAGGCTCAGTACTTCCATGTACTTTGCATGCACAAATCAAAAAATCTGGTTCCAGTCCATTGAAAAAGAAGGACCAGAAAATATATATATTAAACCACCGGCACCACAAAAAAAAAAAAAAAAAA
>VXAX01002143.1:207476-249546 GCA_013399835.1 Leptocoma aspasia | reverse complement strand
AAAAAAAAAAAACCAAAAAAACCACCAAAACCCACAAAAGAAATCTGCAAAAAATCAACCAACAAACCAACCAAAAAAAACCAGAACCCAAGCCATAATTGCTTTTTGCTTTAAAGCACATGAAAAGAGTAGTAGAAGGCACCCAGGCTTGCTGTTAAAGTAGCTTATAAACATATGGTACAGCAGCTTCCCAGCAGAAATGCAGGGGCTCATTTTTCTGCTCAGATAGACTGGCATGCAAGTCCTGCTGCAGGAGGAAGGACACAGCCAGGGGCCATTTCTTTGCACCACGAATGCAGAGAGCAGCTCAGGACAATCAACCCCACAACACAGGCATGGCTGCAGTGAAAAATACACTTAGTGGCTTTTCTTTTTCCCTACAATCCATGCCCAAGGAGCCACACAACATCCTTCTGTCCCTGGCTATCTACAACTGTAGCAAAGACCCCTGGGGCCACAGGTACAGAATAAATTAGTACAGATCTGTGCCTGCCTTGATGCAGGGTCCTCTCTTCTGTTCAGATCAGTATATTTCAGTTAACTGTGAACAAAACTGGAGAATAGAGAGGTCAGGCTGAGATGGCCAGTGCAGGATAGACACACTGTCTGCAGGAAATGCAGGGAATTGCTGAAGGTCTCCCTGGTTCACTCAAGAGAACTTTCCCCCCAGTGTGTTTATAAGATTAAATTACCTGACTCCATGAATGATTCTTGTTAACTTGTTACTTGTCTCTGATATAAAGTTTCCCTGCTCGAAGTGGGTCTGATCTCCATGCAGAAGATTTTCTTTTTCTATAGGGAACTACTCAGCAGAACTTTGGATTATGAACAGAATTTTGGATTATCAACAGAATTATGGTACATTCAGACTTTCCCTTGCTGATTCTATAATAGGAAGAGCCCTTGCCCTTCTTTTGGCAGCTTTGTTCATTTGACTAGTGGATCCTCAAACATTTGAATTTTGCATTCCTAGAATTCTGGTATTCAAGCCCTCAAAATATATAATCTCCCCAGAAAAAAACTGAATGTATTTGTGAGACAGCAACAAGAGCCTTCTCTACTTAAGCCTGATATGCTAAAGCACTAATTTTTGTTACACCTACTTACAACCAGTACTGCAGGTACTCTTCAGAAGAAGAGACATGGAAACAGTTAACATGTAAATTATCACAATTCCAGGTTTATTTTGCTCATAAGCTGGTGATGACCAATGAGCCTTTCCTTCCTCCCTGAGCAGAGATAAGTAATACAGAAATGTAGACATGCACACACACGGCTTTAAAGCAGGGAAGACATCCTGGCACTGCTGAACTCCGTGGACATTCAGTGCACAGAATGTTGTTGCCTACCATGCATTCAGTCACGTGCCTGCAGTGCTCCTGGCAATGATTATCATTGCCCATAGTTGATTTACATGTCGCATTTCAAGCACTAGAGATGAGTGTGAAGTTGCCTGAAGGTCTGAATCCTTTTGAAAACATTGTATATCATGTTAGGGGAGCTGTGTGAACAGTTCTCTGACAGTGCAGTAGCAGGAAGAAAGCTCCCTCCAGTACTTCTGCAGCACCTATTCCATACATCAATGACTAATTTGGACTACTATAACTTCACTTAGGCCCATACAGTCGCATTGAGAAGAAGAATGATGCCATTGTGTCTGTACAAGGGCCTATTCCATGCTTATTGCAAAAATAAGTGCCTTTTAAATATACACATAGTGGTGAATTCAGCTTAGGCATGAGGAATACTGATATACTCAGCCAGCCAACAACAGGACAGATTCCAACAGTGTTACTGGTTGGGTTTTATAGTCTATTACTTCAGTGGGGCTGTTGTGTGAAGTGTGCACTGCTTGGTGCAAGTGAGACTACCCAGAACCTAACCCTGGGTTAGTGATTCACCCAGGAAATGTCATGAAGCAGCATCCTTTAAAATCTCAAAGGTATATTCAAAAGTAAATACATATGAAGAGTTATAGGTATGATCCTGCCAGATACTGTCAGAAAGGTTTCACTCCCTATTCTGGATATATCCTTTGTAATATCTGGTTAACTTGAAACACATGCTAAAGAAAGCAGTGAGAAATAAATGCCAGCCTTTGAATAGATCCTTCTGTCCAGCAAGTCTGTTGGATCAGAGGTCTACATTTACCAGAATGCATGTTGTTACTTATCAACTCACCAGGAAAAAAAAGAATTAATTCAGTATCTCCCCATGCAAATTTTAATCACTTTTCCAATGTCAAACCTTTAATTAGGCTGTTCTTAGGAAGCAGTGTAACCAGACCATTAGCAATGCAGCCATAGAACAAAACTCCATTAGAAAAATGACACTTCCACTTCAGCAGACTCAGACATACACCAGTGTAGTTAAGCTAAATCAGATTCTAAGTAAAAACAAGAAATACTGCAACAGTGTTCTGAATGCCCTCGGCTGCTCATCAGAACTGTAATTTGTACATATATGCTACAGTAAACTGTACAGAAATGCCAAAGAGAAAGTCTAAGTTTGCTAAAAAGAAAATGTGACACTATGTAATTTCACTGTTATGAAATTTCTGTCAGAAGCAGCACCTCCTTCATTTGCATCCACCACAGGGAAACAGACATTCCTTCATTTTATTTAGGAGAGCACTGGGACAACTTGTGGAGCAATGAACTTGCAATACTGAAACGCTGAATGAGCACATGAACCACAATAACAATTGCTTACATTAATTACAAGGTTGACAGACAAGGAACTGGACTCCTCCAAAGCACACTAGTTTGTAATACCTAACAATAAATCTAACCATTACTAAAAATAATGCTGTCCTCTTGGGTATTGAAAACTACTGCCCTGGTACTTCTTTCTTCAGACACACTTGTGCATTCTCCAGGGTTCAAGTTTTATTGCAGAGAATTGAAGCAGAATACACCCTCACAAGGGCATGGCAAAGCAAGAAAGACAAGCAAGGAGAGCAGGCAGGAAAAGAAAAAAATACCATTATATTCAAGTTATAAAAGGGTGAGCAGAAAAGAGAGATTTTAAATAGTAAGTGGAAAAGCAAGAAAGCTATAGCTAGAGATTAAAGAGGACAGTGGCTAGACCTTGATGACTTGAAGAGAGTTTCTTTGAAGAGCCTGAATTGAAACAAAAGCTCCTCCATTTGTATTAGTTATGGAACAATAATCAACCCTCTGGGCAAAATATGGGAGCAAGGCACATCAGAGCTCAAGTGCAAGATGTGAAAATTTTATGCTCAATCTTAGAAGTGAAATGTTTTATCTGAGGAGGTTATTGTAAACAGTTTTATTTTAGGAGCTGCCCTTTGAGAAGCTACTACACAAAAATGCACACAGAAGAAAGCAAGATGCTCTTCTCTATTTGAACTTTGCCTTAACAGAAAAAAATGCTGTTTGCTATTTATAAAAATATCTGAGAGCTGGCAGCTCTTAAAGCATGTCCCCATACTTAAATGCTTTTATAGTTTCAAAAATCTCAAATAATCAAGTGATGCTCATATGAAACTCATGAAGAGCTGCTGAGTCTCTTACTGTAAAGCTGTAAGTACAGCCCACGAGAGCTCATCTTTGCTTTATACATTTAGAAATACAGATGAGTTCAATTCCAATTTTAACATCCATGGTCAAAGCAGTCTATGAACCTCTCATGCACCAGAAGAAATAGTCTCCATGAATCTTGCATATCTTCAATAAGCAATAAAATACATCTTAATTGTTAATACATACCTTTTATAATGGCAATGTGGAAATTGCCAAGTGACAGAAGTGTAGAGACATTAGACAACAGGGTGCAGTGAACTTTATGGGAACTTTATGTCATTTTTAGGAGTATTAAATTTCACAAATATCAGAGTTCTGCTGTGACTTTGAGTTTAGCAGAATGAACGAGCTCTTGCTAAGGATGGCAACACAGAACATCTACCCAAGTTCATCTTAGCTGTTTATGTGTAGAAGTTGCTTGTACACAGTTCTGATACTCAAAAATCAACCCAAACCTAAAACACTGGTAGAAGACAAACCCTCCTCATGTAATGATTGTTTTAAACTCATAAAACAGACTTCTGGAGCGCCTCTACTGCCCATGTCTGATAGCAAGTCCCCTAACATGGTACTGGGCTCTGTAACATGGGCTAAGGCACAGGCCTGGGGATACTTTCTCTAAAGCATCACCTGGAATGATTTTCTTCCTCAGCAGGTTATTTGACCAAGCTGAGTTGTATGACAGCAGAAATACTGTTAATGGATTTTCCCCCCAGAGTATTTAAAAATTGATTCATTTTTCTACCATATAGACCTACAAAAATGCTTCACCAGCAATTCCCTGCTTCCCCACAAACTACTCTAACTCCAGCATCTTGATTTAGTCCAGCTAAGTGCAGGAAATAAAACAGGAGCTAAACAACACTACCTTCAGTCATTTACATCCTGAAAATGCACAATGGAAGGTGGAAAGGTTTCAGACTCCACAATGGAAGTGGACACGTGCCACCAGATCCATCCAGGCTCTGCACTGTCACCCCAGGCAAGGCTGTCTCCAGCACACATCCCATGGAAATTCTCCTGGGAGCACGTGCCAATGGAGACTTGTTAATTTGCTGTGCAAGTTGCACTTGGCTTTTCTTCTCATGTGAGAAAAACAGCCAAAAGTGGAAAAAACTGGCTGAGGAGATCCAGCAGCTACAGCTCTGCTCGGAGAGTTCTCCTCCTGCACATCTGCTCCACAGGGACTGGTGCTCTGCAGAGGGTTTGATGACCCTGAATATTAACAAAGATTTCTCTACACCACCCAGGTAACCCTGCTGATGTACCAGGGGTGATGATGGTGTTCTACCCTTGAAAGTTCTCCTCCCAGAAACGTCTCCCTTGCTCTAAAGGAGACATTAATAAACTCAGTGATGTCCTCGGCATGTACAGATCCTGGCTGAAGTGTAATTTTACTGACATGCATGAGGTTACACCAGAACTGATTCACCCCAGTAAATTAGATTTTAGCTCACTATCCACATCCTTGTTGCCTTTCAGAAGTGTGTGTGCAGTCAGCCCACAAGGACAGACTAATTCCTTGCTTGAACTCAAGCCCTAGGAGGTGTTCCCATGGTCAGGCAGAGCAGGCTCAAAGGCCCAGGTTCACCTGATGCCTTGGGAGGTTGGAAATATTTTTTCAAGGGGGTCAAGACACCACCATGGCATGCCCAGACAGGCAGGCACAGCCTCCAGCCTGACACACAGAGAGCACATTTCAGCTATTCCTGAATATGAGCTGTAAAAAAATATCCTCTGGCTTAGATCTTAGCTCTTATATCATGTATGTTAGGACTTAGTGATCCAAATGATCTAAATGAATTTGGTGGAAATGCTCCTGAGAATCACTGATTTGTAAATTTTTTTTTCTTTAAAGAGTACAAAGATTGTCTTTCCAGAAGCTCTTTTCTTGTTGATGGTGAGGTTTTGTGTGCCCTTGGCTTCTTGTGATCAGTGGGAGATTCAGCAGCAAGCACTCCTTGAGATTCATCGATATTTTCGAGGGTAGGAGAGAACTTCACTCCTTTCGAGTACCACTCAGACAAAGATGAAAAGCTTGTGAGGGTGCCAATTATATAACCTAGCTGAGCTGTCTTGCCAGTGAAAAGCTTTGCAGGATGCATTCTGGCTTCACAAGATGGAAATTCAGCTTTTATTCAAGTAGTTTGATCTGGTGACTTCACTGTTTAATCCATGTAGCCACTGTGGTCAGTCAGAAGCAGTAACTGAAAAGGAGGTAGCTCAAATTAATTCTACCAGGATTTCACAGTGTTTACTATTCTGTATCTCTCTGGCAGCATGCCAGTGGGACAAGAGCTCAAGACAACAGTTGATGTGTTCTGCATTAGAGAAAACATATTCTTACACTACATGACAGAGCCTTAAGCTGAGATGCTGGATGAGCCCCAGGTAGGTTCCCACAGAGCAGTGGGCAGATCTGGCCTGAAAGTTGCATAGCCACACTTATGCTGAATTAAATCCAGATCAGTAAAACCTGTCTCCTGGCTTATTATTGTGGGCAAGGTACCAAGCCATATACAGCCAATACTGTTTTCCATTCTAAACTGGCCTGTGTGCAGCTGACTGTGTCATTCAGAGACAGCATTCTTCCTCTCCCCAGTCTGTGCATATGTGGACTTTAATTATTAAAGTGCCTTGATTGCCAGGGACAGTCTTTTTCTTACAGGTCTGGGTGGGACCTTCCATCTTCTGTCTCACTGTTGAACACAAATGCACAAGTGCTCCTGCAGTCGAGTTACAGCAGCTCTTCCTTGTGTAGCAGGAGGACTGAGCAATAAAACTGCTGCTCTGGTAGAAACTGAGAGAAAAATATTATCAAAATGTATGATGGAAATGAAGGAAAATCAGTACAGAGCTTATTATCCAAGTTGCATACAAGCTTAAAAAATGTATCAGCCTAGACCTGGAAATTTATGTTCAAAGCCACGAATTCAGAGTTAATTTATTATGCAGTAGATTTCCAGCTCCACTGAGCTAATGGGATTTGTTACTCTGTTAAATGGGCTTTTCCCTCAGAGCACCTTGTTTCATTAGACCATTTAACAAAGGTTTGGGAGAATGAGGTGTGTAAACACAGCACAGCCATGCCAGCTGCCTCTTTGTTTTGCACACTAAAGTGCTAATTCCTCTTACAGATTATGGGTGCACGTGTACTTCACTCTATGCAGGAGGCATGGGGATTTCACTTCATTGAAAGCTAAAGAGAAAGTGCAGAAAATTTCTCAGATTTCTTGAGAAAAGACTTTTTCTGGTGTGTTTAGAGTTAAAGATTGGAACAGTCTCCTTGCACTAACAGTGTTGATGATGGGTTCTCCAGGAGCCAACTAGCACTTTGTGAAATGGCAGATGTAAACAGTCCATAACTAATAACACTTTAATTAATAGCAGGACTAAGTGGACCAGACAAAGTCAAGCCTGAGAGTCTCTGTTTCCTGTAAAGTATCAACACATTAAAAAAAAAAAAAATAAAAGGAAGGTGAGAGATCAAGCTCTGTTTCATGGAAGTGAAACCAAGTCATGGAAGAAGCACATGAGCCTGGCAACAGCCCCAGGAGTGAGCTTGAGCCCTGCTTGTTCATTCAACACCCAAATGAAACTCCTTTTCTGATATTCCTCACAGCATCCTGCCCCAGTGGGCCCAAACTACATATCCAATATCCATATCTCTGGTGAGAAAAGAAATTCTTTCACTCCAGGGATAACCGGAACATTCATTTTCTATCACCTTTAGGCTTTTAAAATGAGAGTTCTTTGCCATTCTGATCAGCAACTTGAGAGCAAATGCTATAACCCTTTGTAAAGCAATGCATCCATTAAGGAGACATTCTGCACCTTTTCAGGATGCAGTCTTATACTATACAACTGACTAACCTCTACATTTCCACTATTCAGAATAATTCAATTTTCAGTTATAATATTTTGATTTTTCCCAAGGAAAACTTAAAAGCAATTCCAGCAGCTATTAGGCATTGTCAGTGAAACTCCATTCATGATGAAAAGAATAAACCTGACAAAACTGTCAAGGAAAGCAGGAAAGTCAATGTCTGCATTCCTGACAGCACCAGGAATAATAACAAATCTATTTTTAAATGGCATGAGCTTTTCCCAGATATCCATTTTGTAACTGGTATAGAATAGAAATATTTTTGAAAATAAAATTAATGTACAGAACAAGGACTGAAAAAATTAATAAATGCTGTGGGACTTGAAAAGAAATGGCTTCTTTCTCTGCCACTTTTATTTGTGTGTGCATTCATGGCTGTGTGTAAATCTAAATACATTCCCAAGCCTGAGGGCAATGTTGATTCAGAAACACAGAATAAAAATTAAAGAACCAATGGCCTGTTGAAATTAATGGCAAAACTCCCTTGACTTCAGCAGAGACAGAATTTTGCCCCAGATATTTGGGCCGAAGTTACCAAGAGCCAGGAGGTAGTAAATCTGGCCTTTAAAAACCAGTAAACAGGAGAAAGAAAATGGCTTTTGGACTGTCCAGCTGTTCTGTAAAATCTTCCTGAAAAGGTAACAGAAAGTGTTCAAAACTTTCTTCCCTAAACCCACCTGGTTTTAATCTGGTGATGTTTCTTTCTCCACTGCCTTAGGGGTGGTGTAAGCTCAGTGAGTAATGTGTTGGTCTGGGGTTAGGTGGGGTAATTACATCTTCAGCTTCCTGTAAGATAAGGCAGATAAGAATTTTCAAGAACTTTGAAGACCTCTCAGATGACTTCACACTTCCTTTGTGTTAGGAGTGTACAGCGGAGGGGAAGAGTTCAGACTAACTCATGGTGTACACATCCATGGCACCCTGCACTTCCACATGGAGACAAGCCTAAGCTGGTTACCCTGGAGTTTCTCACCTTCTCACACTTACCCCTGCAGCTGCTGTGCTCAAATATGGAGAAGAACCACGGTCCCTCATTTCCAGATGGAGGCACTGAATAAAGAGAGACTGTAACTCAGCATGCTTCATGCATTTCTACTGATTTCAGAGCCTGGCTTAGAGAGAACACGGGCTGGGGAGGCCTCAGAGGTGCCAGTCACACTCTGGAGGGACAGCCATTCCCTTGAACCTGGGAATAGGTTTCTCCAGGGGACAGTGAGGATGGTGATGGGATGTCACCAGCTCCCACAGACCCTTGCACACCCGAGGTTTGGCACCTACTGCTGGTGGCCCTGTGGTCCCAAGCTTGTCTCTGGCACTGTGGCTGCTGAGGATGGCACAGCAAAAAGCTGCTCCCTCTCTGTGGTGCCAGGGAAAATGAGGTGAAGCAGGCCAGACACTGGCTGTGTTACAGGAGGCTGCCTGATCTCACAAATGAATCTTCTTTCTACTGGCATGAGCCCAGCTCTTCTCTCTCCTTGTTACTGTAAAGCAACAGCCACCAGACAGGTAGGATTTAACAATGCCATTATAGCAACAACAGTCTTCAGGCAGAGAGGAAGCCCTGGCAGAACAAAGCCCAGTTAAAGGTGGAATAATGCACGCCTGGGACAACCCCTACTGCTCTAGTTTTTCTTATGTATTTATGTTTAATTAGCTAGTGATTCAGAATGGCTCTGGGAGTAAATCTCTCCTGGATGAATCCCAAGGTCACTTCCTTAGCTGCAGGATGGAGAAATGCACTGAAGCCTGACCAGCTGATAATCTTTTGCTTGCTTATACCAGTTGAATCCTTTTTTCTCTTGGATGAACTTATCTGGAACTAGCTAGGCTGTAGGCCCCTGTTAAATAATGATGATTATGTTCTTTTTGCTCACTGTCGACAAAGAATTATAGCCCCTCATTTAGAGCTCATTTCAAAACCATAAGATTCTGTAATTGAAAGTGGCTGAAGCTAATTTGATAACCCAGTTCTGAACACAGCTGAGTAACTACTTTCCCTTTGTCCTTTCCACAGTAATGGCCTTGTCAGGAAAGTCTTCTGTGCTACTTTAAAGAGAGCAATTATGACAAAGGTTAAAAACTATTGTCCTGTGACCGTGTGCAATTTCAACATTGCCTTCAGGTTCCCAGCAAGGCCAGGGCATGGCAGGAGGGTCAAACTCCCTGCAGCCACAGCTGCCCTCTCAAACACACACAGCCAGTGCTCGCTCTCTTGGGACTCTGTTGCACTCCCCAGGGTACAGAGCTCCATCCAGGAGAACACTGATTCTTCCTCTGATGGCATGGAGGTTTGCTGGCCTCTCCCAGGGTGGGAGGGGGAAGAGTGTCTCAGTGTCTATGTCTTGCCTGCAGCTCCCTCAGCTGAGGGACCATCTGCCCTTGTGATTAAAATCCCACACCAGGACACCCTGAAGGCTCCTTGTCCCTTACAGCAGCCAAGCTGACTGCACTGGTGGCGCAGGAGAAAGTGAATCCCTCTCTTGTGCCTCAGAGATGGGTGAATTCTTCCAGCACAGACAGGCAGGAGAGCAACTCCCCCCCTGAACAGCCCCACATGGACAAGCAGGACACCCTGGCCCTCGGCCTAATACCACACAGGACAGAATATAAAGCCTAAATGGGATGCCCACCTGGGGCTCTGTGTGCTGTCCCTGAAACTGCCTGGCTCTTGTGATCAGCCCTGATCCCTGAACAGTGGGATTTTTTACTGGTACAAGCAGCAGTGCAAGAAAGCCCTTTTGCCTCCAGTTCCCGTCTCCTGTCCACACCTGCACCTGGCATTCAGTGACTTCAGGAGATGAGAGCACCTTTCCTTAAGCCTCCTTTCCAGTGATCATGGAGGGAAACTCACCGATCGCAAGATGAATATTTCTGATATCTTAGTAAAATTTCCTTCTGTATTTTGGATTCTGGGCGTTTCCCAAGGTAAATGGGGGAAATGTAAATAACATGGCAAACATTTCTCTAGCCATAGCCTGGAGCTGTGCTCAGAACTGCTCTGGCTGTTGTAGTAATTAGCACAAGCAAATTGCTAAATTGTGTGCTGTGATAAAATGATGGATTACAGCATGGAAGAAATCATTAACTCATTGATTAGCAGCACATGCCTTCAAAACCACTATCTAAGCAAATTCTGAGGATTGTGGCAGCTTTGTAAACATTACAACTGCTGTCTCCCATAAGCAAGAATAATGAAATAATAATATATAAATCACCAAAATTAAACTTTAACTATTAAAATTGGTTCTCAAGTGGTTTCTAATAGTTATTGTAGCTGTTCATGTGGGGCTCCTATTCTGTGTTTCCCTATACTCACAGGGAGAAGGCTGCACTTACATGTTGAGAGGATCTCCTGCTTGAAGTCAGTGTGGTTCACTGGCAGCATCTGTTTCTAGGTACTCCCTCCTGGTGGCTTTAATAATCAAAGCAGCCTGTTATTGCCACATCTAATAGCAGTAGGCTTCACTACTTATTCAGCATGAGTGCTCAGTAGTTTATAAAATTACTCATTTAAACGGGCTTCCTTTTATTAGGATTAGCAGGCCAATCCCATCCCTCCTCCCCACATCTCTCCCCCTCTTGTTTTAAGTAAGATGAGACACTAATATTGAATATTGGTACATCATGGTAACAGAAATGAGTGTGTCAATAGGTGCTGTGAAAGTGGGCTAGGGGAGCCCTCCCCACAGCTCTGTGCCAGCATGGATCCCACACCTAATCCCAGAGGATCCCCAAATTCATTATGAGCAGAACAGAAAATCAGCACCAGGCTGTGATTTCAGCTGTTGGACTTGGGTACTGCCAGAGCAGAGAGGAGTGCACCTACAGGCCTTGCTGTGGTGCTCACTGCCCGTTTGAACACCCACTGATGGTGGGAGGGTAAATCCAGGGGCAGGACACCAAAGGGTTAATCTAGGCTGGAGAAATGCTCAGCTGGGTTCCCTCCCCACCTCTAACTACACTCAACACCCCTGAGCAGTGTGATTCAGGGAACAAGCCCACCTGAAAAGGGCCAGGTTACCACAGCTTGGTGCTGGGGAGGTTCCCTTTTGCTCCCACACTTCTCTCTGCCTTTGTCTGCTGGCATTTCTAGCACTTCCCTCCAGCCAGCTGACACACCTGCCTCTGCTTTTTCTTTATTTCTGACACCATTCCACCCTTGAAAGGTGCTGGTCTCTCCCATAGTAGGGCCAAATTATTACAGATTATTTTACAGATCCCACAGCCAGGTCATTACATCTGTTTCTGGGTCCTCTAGTGGAATGGAAAGGAAGAAGAGAAAGAGATCTGAAAAACATTTGCATCTGTTTTGCCAGAGGTGAATATCAGGGTTTCCCTTTGTTTCGCTGTCAGATTAAATCATGGACCTGGAAACTAGTGACCAGTGATTTCAGGGTCTGCATCTGTAAATGAAAGAGAGTTTCAATATGAAGGCAATTTATTTAACTTAATTAAACCTACTGATTTGCTGTATGAATCCATTCAGTAAAATACCCTTTTAATAAGTAAAAGAATACCTTTCAGAATTGTTAGATTTGCAGTTGTGATCTTCAGTTCCCACTTCAATTCTGCTGCAAGGCTGTTCTTGGAAATGAGAGACAAAGCATTCCTCTCCAAGGAGAGTCCATTTTAGGAGTGTCTGGTGGCATACTTATCTGCTCACTTTCTCTCTCCCAAAATCTAGCATCTCATTGGAATTCTTTTTTTTTAAACTAATTAGGCAATTTTATACATAGTTCCAGGAGTACCTCTTAGGACAGCATTAATTTTAATAGCATCTTAAAATGACAAATTCAAGATATGCCACTAACAGTGAATACATGTAGTTAATAGATTTTCTTCATGCTGCTCTTGCTTGACACTACATTTGTCATAGCAGTGGTCCTGCTTCAGCACCATTCTCATCCATTCTTTATCCACTGATTTTTCTATCATAACATATCTTTTATGAGCAGCATAATTTCTGCATTACCATACAGGCAATGTCACATACTTAACAAACTCTTCATAAACATTTACATCAGCAGCTGTCTGTTAGACATCAAATGTTCTTTTCTGGAGGAGTCTGCAATTTCAACTATTATTATGGAAAATCATCTCCCAGAAACAGACTTAGGAATGTCCCTCATCAATTTAAGCGTTGTTACCTTCAACAAACAGCCTTCACCCAACTAGCTGTGGGAAATTGTCCCTGTCCTTTGCCAGTGATAAGGAATGTGCAGGCTGCAGGCAGTGCTGAGGAATGACAGTGGAGCCAGCCCCTCCACTAGAGAGCCCCCACCAGACCAGCCTGACTGGCCACCTCATGGCACAAGTCCCTGTTTTCCCGTTTTTAGTAGAATCTTCCCTTTTTTGCATTTCTTCAGAGAGTCTAGACCACTTGACGTTATTTATGGCTGTGTGAAGAAAAAGTGATGTTTTGCAGAAACACAAAGCAGCATGGTAATACAAAAATTTGTCTTTCGTGCTGTTTTTGTTAGGAAGGCTGGTTTGTAAGACAAGGCTTGTGGGTCCTTACTCAAATGGGGTTTGCACCTAAAAACTATGCTAGAGCAGAAACAAAGTTTTGTGCCATTAGTCACAGAATAATGCAGACATTAAAAATCTGAAACCCAGGAAGGACAGTTCTATTTTCCAGGTATGTTTGAGGGATTTCATTTGAGTACTTACAATAGTTCTTTGGTACTTCATGCTGGAGGTAGCCAGGAGCAGCACAAGCCTGCAGAGTTGAAACTGCTTGCCATGCTCTCCAGCACACTGTAGCTATTTGGTTATCCACTAAGCTACAACACTTACTTTCCTTCTAGAGCCATCTCAAATTTGGTCAACTGAAGAAAAGAAAACAAAACCACTGATAAATCTTTACAGTACAAAGTTATTGCTTGAGTGTTTGACTTTAGGTTGTATCTCACTGGAGCCTGGCAGTAGAAGTCTGCAACTGGAGACCTAATGCTATCCAGCTGGGGCAAGAAACAGGGTGGAGGCTGCAAAAGGGCTTGTGTTTTCTTCCTGCTGCCAAAAGTGCATGGGGACAATGATGAGGGGAAGAAAAGCTGATTTGTCTGGTCTGGAAACTACTCCTCAGGAGTGTCAGCTGAGGGAAGTTGTCCTAGAGATCCTTGGAGAAAACAGAGGGAAGGATTTTATGTATGGAAAGAAAGCACCTCTGTAGGTTTAGTGAGATGAGATGAGATGAGATGAGATGAGATGAGATGAGATGAGATGAGATGAGATGAGATGAGGAAGAAAACAGCTGACCTGGCTGCAGAAATGGGAGGAATGCCAAGCAGCAAGGCTTGCCCTGCTGTGCAGGCTTCCCCCCCTGCACTGTTTCCACCCCTCCCAGCCATCACCTGACAGCAGCTGCCAGGAGCCAGCTGATGCCTACAGCAAACAGGAGCTCAGGACACAGCATCCTCCTTAGGAAAAGCACTGTAAAGCTGTGGTGTGTTAAACATTATAGTTGATGAAATCCTCATTCCATTGAAGGCAAGCCAAAACTACCTCTGATTTCAATGGAGCAAGTATTTTTCCCATCCCACTGTCTCTCTGATCAGATCTCTGTTCCCTTTGTCACCCATTCTATTTTTCTGAAGCTCTTTCAAACATTTTCAGAGGAAATTAACTGATTTCATCTCTTCTAGTTTTAACATTTCTGTAATATAATTGTATTCTTTGTCCTAAAAGGGAACTCTGGCAGTATACTTTTTGAGTTTTCCACCTTGCACAGTTCATTTCTGTAGGAATCAATAAAGGTCACACTATTTAAAAATGCACAGCCTGAGCAGAGTGCAGAAAAGACCACAGAACTGCTCAGTGTTGCCACAGCAATGCATGTATTTTTTTTTTCAGCAGCAGATGGTAGGGCTGACATCTGCAAAAGCAAAGGGCACAGCTGGGTTACATCTCAGGTTATGGAAAGCAACAACATCTACTATGTGTCACCTGTTTTGACTGCATAATTCATTTTTCTCTGAGAACAAAGAGCTTCCCCTATGCATAGAAAATGATTCTCTGTTTCTTATTTAAAGGGATGCCTCTTACTCCAGTGGGGATAAAAAAAATCAAGGGCCTATAGTACTAATGTGACATTCATAACAAAAAGCACAGCTAACAGCCTCCAAGGTGTTTTCTACATTCTGGAATTAAAACCATTTTCATGATAGATATTAACCTAAGAGCTATAATCAGTTTTTTAACAAAAAAGGAAGGCCATTTTCTGTGGGATTGTGTGTTTCATTACTGCACTATTTTTTAAAGCAGTGGTGATGCTTACATTGAGGATGTCAGCTGATGTGGTCTTGCTGTGGCTGGAGCACTGTAGGGGCAGTGAGAGCTGGGGAAAAGGGGTGCCCACAAGCCACATGTCCAGGGGACACCAGGAAAGCCCCAGCCCTGCTCCCCCTCCCCAGCTGGCTGCAGCCTTTCTACCCAAATGGAGAGGAAAACAGCTTTTGGTCCTGGGGAAGGAGTTAGCAAGCAAACCCAAAGAAAGCACAGAGCAAGTTTCCAACCACTGAGCAGAAACTGGTGGATTTTAGATCACACTAACTGCATCTTTCTGGCTTCACTGTCCAGCATTGCTGAAAAGAGCTTTTTATAACTCTCTTGTGATTCAGCCCGTGCCAAGTGCTTCCCAGCCTGGATTCCACCCCAGGTATTCTACTTCTGTGCATTACTTGGATGTACTGACCCAGCATACACCACCACAGATAAGGAACTTGTGCAGAGAAGGATATTCCTGAATGCAGAGCAAACACCTGATGCTGTCAGATGCTCTAATCTCAGTTGTGTGCATTCAGAGCAGCTGATAATGCCATTTGGTGCTTCCCTGGAAGCAGGCAGAGGGCATGCACTCCCACAGGAAGAGATGGCATGGCTGCAAGAGCACCCCAAAGTTCAGTCCCACCCCCTTATTTGTCCTGTATTAAAGATACTCTGTGTGCTTTCTGGCAGGGACTTTTCTGCATGCTGGTGATAATGTTGCCTTGTTCAGAGGGGTCAGCAAGAACAGTACAGAGTATTTTCCAATTAAATGGTTGGAATTACCAAGCTGGGTCCTTTTATTAAAAAAAAAATGAAAGTTGCTTAACATTTCAGCAAAACAAGATCTCTTTGGCTTGATTCACACTTGCATCTAAAAACAAAAAGGGCAAGAGTAAGAATGGCATCCTGTCCTTGGAGTGGGAAATAAACCCAAAAGTGAGGCTATGCCTTCTGCAACTACCTCCAGATCTTAACTCCTGATGTCAGAGCTCAGCACTGAGGTGCTCATACCTCAGGCACTTTTGGTTTTTTTGTCTGATGTATATATAGTCTCAGTGGTACAGCATTTCACAGCTTAATGGGAAACTGCAGGGCTGTGCACAGCTTTAGAGAGGGTCCAGAAAATCCTACAAAATAGCAATGAGATTAGATACAAACAATAAGATATAAATACCTCACACGAAGGCAGTCCAATCACTATCTTGTTGTTATTTATATATAGCTAATATCAATAACTACCAAGAGGGTAATACTACACTATCAGACAATAGGTCTCTATCCCCTAAATCTGAGAGGCAGTTGATACCAAGCTCACAGAGGCTACTGCTGATAAGGAGAAATAACAATGAACAACAAAACAGGACTTTCATGCATCACTCAGGCCTGGAGATGTCCTTGGCCTCTAGAAACTGGGAAAGATCTCCCCAGTCTTACTTGTCAAAGCAAATCCTCTGCAAGTATGGCTTTGAAACCTGGGCTAGGGCACCCTGGGCATCCTTCTCAAGCAGAAGTCAAGTGATTGGCCTGTAATCTCAAAAGAAATTTGGATCTTTAATAAAGGAGACACCTTAACTACCATTGGGAGCATCTAAAAGCTGGAAGAGCAATACATGTCTTTTAGTGGCCCAGTGACTTTGGAGCCAGCACTGTCTCCAGCAGCACCAGGAAGAAGGGCTCCAGGACTGCATCCTCTACAGCTACAGACTAAAATCCTAAATTCCTGGGGACAGATCCATGGAGCCACTGGCACTGCAGACATTTGAGAAATTGCAGAGTAGTCTCTAGCTGTCCTTTCTGTTTTCTCTGTTGGATGGAGAAACTTTTCCAAAGGAACCGAGACTCTGCAGTAGATGGGCGATGTCTTACAGGGAGGGCTAAGAGCAGGAAGCAAGAAACTGGCTGGCTAGATTAATACTATCATTAAATAATAGCAGTATGTATTTAAAAGCCTCATTTTGCAGCGCTTCAGACCTCTCATTCTGTGCTGCTTATAACAGGAACAATCAAAAGCACCTGTAGGGACCACAGAGAAGCTTTCCTCAGCCTTGTCCTCACCCTGGTGGAATGCAGGAATAGGCTCCCATCTCCAACAAATGATAAAGGCCATTTTCCAGCTGAATGTAACAGCTCCTGTTCTCTGCTTCTCATTAAAATGTCCAATTATTCTAGCCAAGAACAAAAGTCTGCAACACTTTCAGATATTTGCCTTCTAAACAGATTTAACTGGATTTGAGTTGCCCATCATCCTTCCTCCTAATCTCCCTGTAAAAGGCAATGAGGTGTTCCTGTCTCTGGAAGTGACATAATCATAATAAATGCATTTACTGGAAGAAATTAAACAACAACAGGTGTCCTTCAGAGTCCACAATGACTGTTAAAGGAATTTACATTTGTGAATAAACAGCAGTAGAAATTCTTTTTCTGACAGCTTCTCATTATTAAAATTAGGGCTCTGCTTAATCCTGCATACGTCAGTGAGACCCAAGATGACCTGCTAAGTGCTGGTCACAAAAGTTAATGTTGCATAAGGGAAGCATTAATGGAAGCAGCCTTTTTTTAAAAAAAAAAGAATAGTCTAAAAATATTTTAAAAATATAAATACAAAATATTTATATTTATATATATATAAATATATATTCTTATTAAATAATATAAAAAGTATTTTTAAAGTATAAAAAATATTTTGGAGCTGTCTTTGTGGTTGTTGAAGTCAATAGCAAAGTCCCACAGCTTTCAGTGAAGCAATGAAGCAGAGCTTTTAGAGACTGTCTGCAACCAGGCCCCTGTGCAATAGCACAGTTTTAGGGACTCACACTGGGAGGAAGGTTGTTCCTGTACAGTCAGATGTACTCCACCAAACAGTGCCCAAAGCTGAAGCTGCACATCCACTTGGAGAAAATTCCTTATCTGTTCCACAGCCTTCCTATCACCTTGACAGACCTTTTTCCCCCTCTGCCTGCAAAGTGAGGCTGTTGTGGTCATCTGTACTTCCAATATGCGTTTAAAGTTCAATACCCTTGGAAAGTTTCTCCCTAGTGTTGTTAAATTACCCAGTTTAAGAAATAAGAGACCCCACAATGCCATAATTTTGAGTGAGACCTTAAATTCAAACCCTGGTTACTTAGCAGAGAGCACTACATATACTACATATGCTTAATGAGGCTTACAGTGAGCAATGTTAAGGAAGGTAGGGAAGCTTTTATGCTGATTAGCTTTCCTTTTATTTCCCCCCTGTATATTTTATTGCTACTCAAAAGTTAAGGATTGATAGGAAAACCATGCATTTGCAGCAGATTTGTCAAAAGGTAAAAATATTGATTTTTGAAGAAGCTTGCCCACAGTGTAAAAGTAAGTCAAAGTTAAAATCAATAGGGATAAATTAGGACTTCTCCAGCTATATAAATGTTGCAATAAGAGAGCCTTTAATGCATAAAAATACTGTACATCAGATGATAAAAGTAGTTTAAACTTACTTTTTACTTAAATTTTAAAAGACGACGTAAAATGACCATTTCCTGCCAGTCTAAATCTTGAACAGTAGAGTAGGTAATTTTTCAAGAGATATTATTTTCCAGATATACTGTTTTTCCAGAGCACCAAGAGTCCTATCAGTGCTTGTTATCCTCACACAGTCACACTCAGCCTCTGCTGTGCCAACATGGGAGTGCACAGCTCCTCCCTGGGGAAGATGCTCTTGTCCCAGAGGTGCAGAGAAACACCAGCTGGGCAAATTTCATAACCCTTTTTGTGGCCAGCTCCAAAGGTTTCCACCTGTCTGCTAAGCCCTTGTCCCAAACTCCAGAGCCATGTCCCACACCAATGGGGCTTCTCACCCCGAGCTGGTCACCAATGGAATTAGTGAAGGGATAACCCTGTTCTGAGCCTTTCTGCTAAATTAGGTGCCACCATTAGGGTGATATGTCCTTAATTACTTTTTCACTCCAGGGTGCATGAGACATTGTCCTGCAATCATTTCTTTGCTACTCCTGCACCCATATTACACCTGTTCCCATCTTGTTTTCTCCTTTTCCTTTTTCAGCAGTTATAGCAAGTTTCTAGCATAGCCCCTTACTTGATCAAGTTGTCCTCCTGCATCTCTCCAATTATTTTAACCTTGTGATGTCTGGCTGAATTAGGCTAGAGACCATAGAAGAGTAGGATTTCCCATGGAGCAGCAGATGTGGCCACTCCTCTGACCTTACCCCATCTTCCTGGAGAGTTTGGCCTGGTAATTTTAAATGTCTCCTTGTTTCAGATCACTAAACAAGGGTAGCAGTGCCCCTCGGGCCCTTTTTGGCATCAATATGAATTATATGAGTATTTTCCTGTATATGAAATTCTTCTAGGGGCCTAAAGAAACATTCTGGATTGTTGGGAATACCCAACAACGACCATAAAAAGGGTCAGCCCCACAGGTGGTCTGAGGGCTCAGGTGTGGTGGGTGTTTGCAGGAAGAGATGAGACAAAAATTCATCTTCCAAGTGCTGCCTGTCTTACCAACAACTTTACATTCAGCCAGAACTGTCCTGTGAGAGAAGGTGAGCAGCTATTCCCCTTGACTCTGAGAATAGATTGTTTAAACACTTATGGTGGGCTTTCAGACCATACATTTTGCTGCAGTTATGCTATTCATGAGAAGTGGCTCAAAGGAGACTTTTCAATTGCTTATGTGGGAGGAAGCATTTGGCAACCAGACAGAGAAAAACAGATTTTTTTAGGAGATGCCTTATCCCAAAAGCACAATTGTTTTGTCACACATTTCTTTCAGTCTCTCAAAGTTGAAAAGTTTTTGGCAGCAGTAACAGTGGAGCTTTCAAAAAAGATGGTTTCCAGACCATTGTGTCAGATGACCCTAATGAGACAGATCCTTGGTGTCTTTAAGTGGGTCCAGCTCCATTTACAATGGGACAAGACTGATTTACACTGTAGAAGATAAGACCCAATATGTTTTAAATTTGGAGGCTACAATTATAGCTCTGAACACAGTTTCATGGCTCAAACCTTTACTCTGCTTCAGTACTGTGTATAATGCCACTTCCATGAACTGTGGTAATGAAAATTATACCATTACAATAGTTTTGGTTGGCTTCTTCTTTCTCTGCCTTTTTCTGAATTTTTTTTAAGTTGTATAATTGCATGTAAATAGATTTCTTTTACAGTTCTGAATATAAAATGGCTTTTAAATTATATTTTCATTGCATCTGCTCTAGTAGATGATTAGACCTGAGAAAGGGAAACCTTTCTTGACTAGAGGCTGGTGAATGTCCTGGTGCCAAAGTGTGCAGAGGTGTTAACACACAGTGAGGGATGCAGGGTCATGCTGTACAGGTTCAGCTGTCCTGTGGTACTCCCTGGTAATATATCTTAGGAAAAGTGGGCTCTAGGGCCAGTTCTCTCTATCTGAGAGGGCATCCCATTCTCATGGCTTTTCCTTGCTAGAAAGGGCATAAACAGGCCCTGAGTGTTTAGCAGAAATAAAAGTAATCTATTTTTCATGTTTCATCTTTCAAAATCCAACAGTGTTTAAGCTCTCTAAAGAGTCATTATGTGCACTTTACACAAAATTTAACTAATTTCTTCATAAAATTCTCCATACAGAGCTTCCCAAAATGTTTACTGGTGCAATAAACCATTACATTGATTGTTTTAAGTCATTTGCCTCCAGACAAAACAGACATTTTAGAGCATTTTGATTTCTGCTGTCTAATAAATGAAGTGCTACAATTCTAAACTTAATATCTGTCATCACCATTATTTTTACTTACTTTACATCTTTCCTAGAGGTTCATCATGACACAAAAAGATAAATTGTTGTAATATTTTCTGCACATAGGGCAACATTTATTTTTTCCTCCAAGTTTGTCTTTCAAGATGACTTACTGTAGGTTGCCTTTTTTTATTTTCCAAGTATATTTAGTTTCTAAGAGCCTGACCTCTGATTAGAGCCTTATTCACTGGAGCTTAGAAATGTTCTGTAATAATTGAGAATTGTGCATTTTTGGACAGAATCCCACTGACTGTGAATAGACCTTGTCCTTGAAGAGCCTAACACACTTGACGTGTCTTCATTTATTTAAAGCATTGATGCTTTTAAATTTGAGCTATTTTTTAGTTTTCCCTGTATTTGTGATTATTCTAAAAGAAAATCTGCCAATATCTTATACTGTTGTATAAACACTCCCCACCCTCACCACGGATATTTTAATTGATGCAATTGAGAGTTTTATGGCAGCTCTTTCCAGATTGGACACTTTGGCAGCTCATTATTATTTTACAATTGACCAAAGCTGTTAAGTTTATGATGTCCAGTTGCTGAGCCTGAAGTTTGTAGCAGAAGTCCCTGTAGCCTCTGAGCCTGTGTCTATTTGTACAACACAAATGCTGGAACACAACCTCATGGCTCCTCTGGAAAGGACCTCAGTTGTTACCCTTCATCCCTCATTTCTCTCCATCCCTTCCCTGCCACTGCCAGCAGCAGCTCTGCCACTGTTAAAAGCCATTTCAGCAGGGAGCACCAGCCTCTGCCAGTGCCAGGACACAGAAGGTCTCTTTGACCTTAAATAGGGTCAGAGAAACCAACTGTAAAAAAGTCTATTCCATGGTCTTATTTTCTCTTCTCAGTTTTGCCATCTAAACAACAGCAAAAGTTAATGCTTCACCTCAGACATGGTTCCCATGTCTCTCTATAAAAACCTATGGCTGTGGGGCTGTTTAACCATCTTAGCTGCACTCATTCTTTCACCCATCACACATTATGTCACTTATCTCTTAGCTTCCTGCAGCATTACAGCTTCAAGACTCATATTGTATGGGCTGTAAATACATTTGATGCAGCTTCCCTGCTATTGCAAATAAAACTAAGAGCTTGGAAATGGGAAAACACTAAGTCCAGGCATGCTTTATACAAATAATATCATACTATACCAATGATGCTTGGGGAAAAAATTTGCAAAAATTAACAGAGTTTCAAGTACACTAGTGGAGTGTATCTGCTAGGTACATAGAATTTAAGAGCCTTCCTTTACAGGGAATCACATATTTCAAACCATTAGTTGGAAAAGGTAGTGTATTTTACATTCTTAAAACCTAATTTACATCTAGTGAAATCAATTTACATCGTCCCTCACTGAAAGTTCCCACGTGATGATTTCAGACTGCTGTGCTCAGTTCAGCAAAAGCCTCCTGGTCACCTGATTTCCCAGCCTGATGGGGGTTACTCCAGGCTTTTTGCAGTCTCATCTGTGCCTTGCAAAATACTTCACAAAAATAAGCAAATCCTGCTTGCTGATCCATTGCCTCCTCCAGCACCATCTTCAGGGGGATTTATTTACAAGGAGGATTAGTGTCTGGAAGAATCATGAACGATATATACTGAAAACATGAAGACTTGGTCATCTACACCAATGCCTCCTGAAGGAACTCGAGTTTTCATTTTGCACAGGACTGATACAACAATTGCACCATGATCAGAAATGCACCATCATCAACAATAAACTGTAAGACATCTTTGAGCACAGAAATTAGTTACCAAATTAGAGCCATTCTTGACCTTTCTCTTCAGCCATTTGCATTTCCAAAAAGTCTCAGCTCTTAAATACTGCCAGAGAACATGCCAAAAAAGTTTCTCTCTCCATAACATGCTGTAGTCCTAAAACTGAAACTAGAAATCATTCTTTATTACCAGTTCCAGAGCAGCCACATCAGAACTTTACAACTTCAACAGAATTGAACCCTTCTTAATGAAATGTCCCAATGTTCACCTGTAACAGTGTCAGCTCTCCCAGCCATATTTTAACTCAAAACAGATTGTCAGTCTCTATATTCTGGGACTAGATTGACTTCACTCATCAACACTACCAATGCATAATCACGCTTATGGAGCCAATTTGCCAAAAAGTGACTTGACAAAAACAGAGTCAATGTTGGCATGCCTCAGTATCTGGTGTGTGCTCAGCTGCACTGGAAGTGGGCTAGAAATAAATGTGGGGAGGAGATGGCAAGAGCACCAGAGACTGAGTCATGCAAGCCCTAATTGTGTTTGCATAAAATCTGCCTGACTGGCCCCCTAATGCACCTCGAGTTGCCCCTGCTTGTACCTGCTCCTGCATTCAAATCAGACCATGCAACCTCCACACCCCTATTTAGAAGCATTTTGATGGGACCTGTAGGAAAGGATATACACAAAGTATTAAAAATGTGAATCTCTTGTGGAACTGCCTGGGTCAGAAGAAATGTAGGGATGTTCCTGTTCCTTCTGCCTGGGGAGCTTTTCACCCCTGCTCTGGGAGTCACAGCACCATCAGTTAGGATGGGTTTTGTAGTTTTTCTTAACCAAAGATCCTTGTGAATAGTGCAGGCACAGCCTCTTGTGTAGATCAAAGGCATGTCCTGGAAAGCCTGGTGTGTTCACTGCACTGGCTATACCCACACTTTACAACAACTGAGAGCTGTTCTTCCCTCTGCCTCCATGTCACTATCTTCAAGGAGACTAAATAAAAATTCAAACAAAAAATTTTTTTCTTCAAAGTTGAATTTGAAGCATTTAATCTGCAGTGCTCAGTGGTTGAGACAGTAAAGAAAAAAAAATGTAACAGAGCCAAGGTCTAACTTATCCCTAAGAGAGAGGAGCACTGGCCTTTATTTATTTACTTGGCCTTTGTATTACAGTGTTGCAATGAATAGAAGGAAATACATACAGCAGAAATTAACTTGTGCTTGTGGAGATTATTTTATTCAAGACTTTATTTACACTCTCTGCTTTCTAAATATACTATGGTACTCTTCTTGTATCTAGTTTTGTTTAATTAAAAAAAATCCCTTCTGCTGTCAGTCCTGAAAACATAGGAAAAGTGTCTCAGCAGAATGCTAAGAAAATGATGCAGTGAAATATTTGGAGACAAGAATGTACCTTGATACAAGCAGTGGGGATTAGCCTCAAGTTATGTGATAGGAAAATGCATGCAAATCATAAACTCACTGTCATTTTCTTTTTCTCCCTTTCCTCCTCTCACTGAAAATTCATTGGTATGGGGATTGCTGAAAAAGTCAACACTCTCCCCAAGAAAGGGAAAACAGAGGTGCCAGGATTAGCCAGTTTCTATTATTTCTGCTTGATTAAGTAGATTAAGGGCTGACAATCATGCAGGGCACCACAACAGGGCTCCATTTTTTCTATTTCTGCAGCTAAGAGCTGACATTTACAGTCTGCTGAAGTACAGGGGACAGCTCCCATCTCTGAAAACTGGCACATCACAATGACTGCACTGGAAAGAATTGGTTTATACAGCTGGCTATAAAAGTCAGAGTAGGTACCGGTCAGAATCCCCACCTTTTATTTCCAAACACCAGGGTGGTGATGACTGATCTTATCCTCTTCTCATCAGTACCAGACAGCTTTGTGTAAAGTGCATACTTTCATTTTTTTGCTCCTCACGTTTTTCTAGCTTTGAAAGTCTCCCCTAGGGCCAGCAATTTATCATCAAGGCTACCAAATCTCTTTGAAGAGTAGCAGCACTCTTGCTCAGGATTTAGGATTCCACCAAGTCATTCAGACTTCAGTTTAAGAAGCTTAATAGAACAAATATTAGTTATTAATGAGTTTTACCCCTGAGAACTCCACTGCAAATCTGATACAAGTGCCTGGATGGATCATTATCAGGCATTTTCATTTTGACATTGAAAACTACTGCTAGAGTGGAAACAGAAAAAAAGAATATGCAGAGAAACATTCCTCACTTTCAGTAATGTTATTTACCAGCCCATTATGACACCAAAACATCATCCAGATGTTATTGCAGCCCTTTCAGATCTCTATACATATGTCTCAAAGCAGAGACACTCAGGCTGAATATGTAACAGCAATTACAAGAGACATCTGCAGCACTCCTTATTCCATTTGAAAATTCTTCAGCTATTCTGTCTTGGGTTTCTTCATGTTCTTTAAACACGATTTGGCAAAATAATTACAATCAGAGATCAGAACAACACTCTGTTGGAATGCACTGTCTTTTATTTCTTTGAAAGTATATATTGCTCCATTGGATTTCATTTCTGTGTTAGTGTTTGCAGTGTTCATTCAAATTTTGTACATCATGCCTTAGTGTGAATCTTTATTTCATCTGTCCTTGTTCAGGAATCCCAGGGTCAAATGATTTTCAAATCTCAGCAGCACAGTCTCCTCGTGCCTGTCACATGTATCAGACAGATACCTGAGAAGCACAAAATGCTTCTCCCGAGGAGAAAGCTGATGGTGAAGTTGCTTCTCCCTTCTGCTCCTCACTAGGGCTTTTCCCAGGAGAGAGGGACTCCTTCAGCACATACTCAAACTCACTTTGCAGAGCTGAATCTCATTCATACTCCCAACACTATCAAAGCAATCCTTTGGGTCAGAGGCACAGAGCCATGCCTAGGCCCCTCCTGTGAAGCCAGCTGTGACATCCCACAGCCTCCAGGGAACAGCTGGCAGTGCTGAAGGGATGCTCCCCTCACGCTGGACTTGCAAAGCCAAGTGAAACCCTTTGAGAGAAACAGCATAACAGCCCCCCACCCAGCCCAGCCTGTGCACACTGTTACTCAACACCATTTACTCAGTTTGCTGAGGTAAAAGCAGTTCTACAGCAGCAGGCTAGAGAGAAGGCAGAGAGTCCAGGACATGGAGAAATTCCCTGGATCTGGCATCAAGTACTGAAGGTAGCATGAAAAACACAAATTCCTCTTCTTTCCATAGTCTACTGCACAGTCTATTCACTACTCCAAAACAGGATACAAACTTTTAATCACACCAAGTCTTTAATTGACACAAAAAAATATTCCTGAACCAGGTAAACCCAGACCTGTCTGCCCTAGAGGGATGCTGGGAAGAATCTAAACACAGAAAATCATAATGCAGGCTGTGAGTAGATGCAGATTTCTACACCTGAATTTATTCTGACCAAGGATTTCAGAGCCAACAGGTAACATTGAGAAAGGGCCTTACCACAATTTAACTTTAAATGAGCCATCAAGAGAGGTGAGTAGGTTATGCTGCCTTCCATTCTTTTCACTGGAACAAACCAAGTGCACACCGTGATGCTGACAGAGGGATCCTTGAGCATTCAGCTCTATGAAGAGATGGTAACACACACACATATCAAAGAACAGAGCCCTCAACTAGGAAATGTCCTAAAATAGTCTCTAAAAGATGCTCATAGTGTACATTTTAAGAATAGTAATAACCTTCCCCCCTCCAGTCTCTTCATTAGCCTTTACCTGTGACTCTTGCTACCCAGGTCTCAGCTACACAGATATGCCAGGCTGGGTTTGTCCTCCTGACATTTTCCCTTTGGAACCTTGGCACTTGACATTTTAGAGGACTGAAAACAGAGTTATACAGAATAACAACCTGGTCTCAATGCAACAGTGGAAACAACAAGGGACCATGGCTGCTGTAGCCAGTCTAAGTGGATGCTGGTCTTTCCAGCAGTCATCCAACCACCTGCACACTGGCAACTAGGCTTCAGCTTGGGTTCTGGATGAGTTTTTGTTGCATCCTCAGCTATGGCAGTTTCTAGATACTCTTTTTTCCTTTTCTCCTGCATTTCTAGATACTCTTTTTTCCTTTTCTCCTGCCACCTAAACTCTCACATTTTCAGGTACAAGCTCAAGAATAAAATATGGCTTAGTCAGAGCAAAGCCTTCCAGAGAACAAACCCCTCTCACTGCTGAACTGAGGAAGTGCCTGTTCTGTCTTCAGCATAATCTACAAACAGTGCAGTTGGCATCATAAAAAGAGCTTGGTAGCAGATTTACAGGAAAAACATGCAGTGTTAGAGAAGACTCCACAAGCTTTATAAAGTCTCTAGAAGATTGTAGTCTAACACAAATACATCCCTGACCCATTGCTCTTGATGTCCAGTGTTCAGAGTGTTGTCTTTGGGATAGCCCTTGGAGGATAATAAAAGCTGAAAGGAAATCCCTGCCCTCCCAAGTATTTCCAAAAGCAGTTTGTTGGTGTTGAAAGCAGCTGTAGGTATTTTCAGGGGCTTTTTGGTGAGTCTGTGGTACTGTATGTGAGGCCAATGTAATGTAAATCACAGAATAAGATTAACTAATTAACTAATTAGAATGAGATTAGCTAACATATACTTTCTTTACAAGCATAGGGCCATGGAAACATGCAGGGCTTCTATGGTCTGAAGTCCTGCAAAACATCATAGTCTGTAGGGAGTTACTTCCCCATAAGCATGTAGAATAATTGCTTTGTAGCCAGAATCTCTGATTTTAAAATGATTTCTTCTTCTCTTTTCATCATTCATTTTATTAGGACACACATACTTGTGTGTCCTAAACAAGTACTCCTTGTCTCAGCAGACAAAGATTTAGATTCACCAGAGGTGACCTTCTGGAAGTGACAGCTTCTCTACCTGTTGTACAGGTGGTAGGAACTGGGGAGCCAGAAAATGGCATTTACCATTTAAAGGAAAGTCTTATTATACTTACATTAAACTATCTTAATAGCCCCTAATGGGGGGAATAGAGAGAGCAGATATTCTCCCCACCTGAGCTGAGCCTGACTGTAACCTGACCACCTCTAGTGTGAAACTTCATGATTGTAACACACAACTTCTGTGACTTGGCTCCCAGGACAAAGCAGGAACATATCTTTATGCTGTGCAGTCGTTTTGGCCATAATGACAAGCAAATGACATTATCTGGTGCTGATCACACTTTCTTCCAGACAAATCTGAGCCCTCGAATGAACATTAGGCTAATTTGATACTCATTGATTGAGGATGAGGCTAGAGACAGTCATCTAGTTTCTCTGTGCTCCAGCTTCCCATTTGTAAAATGGATATGATATTACTTCAGGGGTGATGCAAGGACAAGGGAATTGCAATTTGCAAAGATCTTCATAACTGTTACTGATGGGAATAGGATAGGAATAACTCTGATACAGCTGTGACCATAACCAGGACAGCTTTCCCTGCAATAGCACATCCAGTGCTCTGTGCCCAGGGTATAGGTTATATATATATACACACACACATATATATACATACATATATATACATATATATAAATATATATGTATATACCAGCTCTTCTTTATGTGTGGTTCTCACTGTGACAATACTGTATATACAGCTATGTCTGAGAATACAGATACAGGTAACTCCAAAAAACACACACACCTTTGTTGAATAGCACAAAGTCATCTTGAATTTGATCTCTGGTGCTACCTTAATCCAAATCATCACAGTTGACTTCATTGCACACTGGGGTTCCCTATCTAGATATTGATTGAAATTAGACTCCATTCCTAGCAGGTTTTAGAAGAATGGAATCATATTTTCAGGCTGGTTTACTAATTCTCATGAAGATTTGATGACACAATTTACCTCCTGATCTCCTGAAATAATATTTAGCATCCAACTAACATCACCCATCCAACAAAAAAGGTAAATAAATCAAGACATAGACAAACATACCCATAAAATTTCTGTTATTCTCTTATTAGAGCACTGCTAGCTTACAGCTACGGAGTATTTTCACGGTACATGAAGACCCTTAACTTACACTTAGATCGCCAAAGAATAAATCAAGAATTAATTCCCACAAACAACTGGGCAACTCTAATGCAGGAATTATTTCAGTGACTTCAGAGGATCTGTCTGTCCTGAGCTGCACCAGCTGATGCATCAGCTCACTGCAGTTAATAATGGCTGTGAAACTTCTGAATAAAAGGCTCCAGAGAAAAATGTCCCAGCACATTCCTCAATTATTTCAAAAGTAGCACTGTAAACCATCAAGGCTATCTACACTGGGTTTTAGGCTGAGCAGATCTTTAGGTTTGTGTTGGTTCATTAATGCAGGGAACAACTGGGGTGTGACTGCTCTGTGTATTTACTACACTGGTTGGAAAAGCATCTTATATTGCTGCAGATAACGTTGCTCAGTAGTGGGCTTCCTAATAACCAGTTTCCTTTGCAAAGATATATGAGAGCTAGAAACAATGATAATACTTGCAGAATCATCTTTTATTATTTTTCTTTCATAGCAAAGCAAACTGGAGCATATGAATATATACAAGAGGCAATAAAAATGGGGAACTGAATATAGGAGGCTCTCATGAATCAAATTAATAAATTAATGTAAACCTATGTCTACATTGTTAAAGCTATGCCTATTGTTACCTAATGTATGGAGATTTTTTGGTTCATGTACAATGCCACCAGGTTACTCACTGGTTCCCACACTAGGGTACCATCCCCCACCAGGCATTACTGGTTTGCTTGGGTGAGTTGCAATCCAAGCACAGGCAGCTGCAGTGATGCTCCCAGGTAGTTATTCTAGAGCACAGACACAAACACAGTTTGTTTTGAACTCCTTTCCCAACAGTCTCTCATCACCACAGCACTCACCTGTTACACATCATGATTGGAGCCACCTCCAAAATGTCTCAGCAACAAATGCAGAATTCAGCGTTGTGTTGGTGCCAGGGAGAGAAGAGCAGGGTCTGGGGGGGGTGAGGTGTGTCTCTGGGAGATCCATATGCATTCTGTATGCATAGAAGTCAGGATATGGCAGTGGGGACAAGCAAGGCAAACAAGTGATGATGACAAGAGAGGCACCAGGAGATTTGGGGAGCTGTTGGGAGAGGAAGGCTGGGAGGGGTGAGTGGGATTTTTGAGGGGGGCTGTGGAAAGGTTTGGAAATGAATGTTTCTGAATCCTCTCTTCCTTTCCTGCTGTCCCAGGCATGGGACATTTCACATCATCACAGTCCAACCCCCAGCCCAGCATCAGCATCCTCTGCAGTGAGGCTGCAGAAAGGACACAACCAGGAGGGGACAATACCCCCGAGATTTCTGTTTCTGCTGTCAGGGAGAATGGAGAAAAGTATGAAGGCAGCACTGGAAGAAGCAGTGAGAGCTTCCTGTTTCTCCCTCCTCCCTGGCAGAGGGCTGGGGGATCTGGGAGTAGTGCAGAGCTCTCCCAATCCCTCCCCATCACCTCCCCATTTCTGGTAGCCCTGGAGGAGGAGAGGTGTCCCCTGCAGCGTGGCATACTTGGCTCCAGCCTTCTCTGCCTGAGCTTGTGACAAGTTCTCTTCCCAGGTCCATCTCAAAATATTATATTTAGAATTACATAACTGAATTCATGCCTAAATTTAGCCTAACCTCATCAATGATTAAACAATAATACTTATTATTGCTCTTCTCTGTAATCCAGGAGGCATCATAATGAAATAGCACATCTGGAAGAAATGCAAGCAGTTGAGCAGTTGCAGACAGAGATCCAGAGAAGGGATGAAAGCCCAACCAGGGCATTTAATGAGTGTCTGGGTTACTACCTCATTCTTCCAGGCTTCCCTGTCCCTCAGCATCTTGCAGGCAAGGTCACTGTTACCAGTTGCCAAATGCTAGTTGCAAGTGTGAAGTACAAATAGTGCAAGCATTGGATCAGAGGAGCTGAGAGGTGCTGGATCCTCCCCATCTGCAGGTAACAGCCATCCCACCACTCTGACCTCTGATGGTCTGGGACCTGGGCAGCAGAGAGCTGGCCCTTCCTCTGGCACAGCTCAGCTGTGACCCAGCAAAGACAGGAGGAGGATGCAGTTTTCAGGAACCAGCGGAGCACACCGACATCGCTCCTTACCGGAGCTGCTTTGATGTAAGAGAATATTCAGTGATAAGGAATGACCAGTGAAAACTATGGAGAATGCCTTCCCCCTTTTTCTGCCAGATTTTCATGGCATGCTGTATCTCTTTTCTTTCAGGCATTTTAGAGAGTTGGTCATTTAAGGACAAGGAGGAAAAATCAGTAATGTGCTACTTTGGCAAGGCTCTGAAGCTCGCCTTCATTTAAAACCTGCCAATAGCTCAACCAAATACAAGACAGTTTTCATTAAAATACTGCCAAAACACAATTCATTCTTTTAGAATATCATATCCATGTTAAAAAGAAAATTGATGCAGAATTGTTAGTCAAATCTTTACATCTCAAACACAAAACTAATATGTCTTTTTCAAATTTTTTAGAAATCTGGACGAGGTTGAATTAAAATTCCTGGACCAAAATCCCTCTTCAATTCAGTGTAGCATTCAAAGCACAGGCTCTCATCACTGGCTATCACTAGATGCAGCCCAGGCAACAAATATTATTTGTAGAGTTGGCATCAACAAAACCTGAACCTTTTCCTCTAGCTTACAGCTAATCCTTGTAAAGCCACTGCAGAGCATAAGGTTACTTCCTTACACATCTGGTTTGTTTTGGTTCATTTTCATCCTATTATTTCCCACAATCACATGGTATAATTATCTGATCTATAATTTATGCTGCTATTCAGAGCAGTATAAATAGTTTACTTTATTGCTGCAGGAGCACAGCATGTCCAGATAACATCAATATTTTATTTATCTCTGTTTCTGTCTGTGTTTGGTTATCTAGGTGCTTATTAAGTACGGAATTATTATAATAGCTGAGAATAAATAGCAACTGAAAAGAAGCAAAAATAACACTGGGAAAAAAAAGCGTGTCTGAAATAGTGTCTGCTCTTTTCTGTCCCTCTCCTGTCCACCAAGTATCTGAAAAAAAGAGCATTTTCAGGGAATTTCCAAAGAGCTAAAGTCATTAGTAGTGTCTCTCACATTTCCAGAAACTGTAACAACTTTGTCTTACCTGGCAGGTCTGAATTGAACCACTTGCATTTTCAGGGTTCTTAAAAGCAAATTAAATCCTTCGGGGTATTGTTTTTAATCACCAATTTGAATTTCATCATCTTGACACTGATATAAAGTGACACCCAAAATTCAAGCAAGAATTGAGTTGAATGGAACTTCATACAAATAGACTTGTTTACAAGAAGTGAAACAACTTCCTAATTTATTAAAAAGGGACTCGGGTAATTAAACAAAAATTGGAAAATTCTGTGTTGGTTCAATTTGATCTTAATACAGCTAGAATGTTAACAGCCCCAGTCTTCTGACACATTACACAGTGATGGTGGCTTCTGAAGCATTTAGCTTTTAATGTGGATTCCAAGTTAAGCAGGCCAAATGCATGCGGAAAGCAGCAGAAAATTTCACAAAGTTTATGAGCCTGATCCTGCATTGCTTGTGCATCATGAGCTTAAGCAGATCCAATCCCATGTGCTAATCTATTTTATGAATTGTTCAATCACATTTACTTTGGATATATAGATGGAAAAAGAAGTATTACTCCCTGATAGAAGGGAGAAGGAAGGCATAACCAGCACCAATAACTTGCTATTCAGTGGTTTGGTTGTTGTCTCATCAACAGGAAAAATGAAAGTATGTGAATAATAATGCAGGCACATAAACATACAATTATGTTACAACGATATACCCTTTCTCAAAAATCACTTACCTTTTCCCTTTTGTGCATAGAAATATTTTCTGAAACCTAATGATACTCATGTAGAAATAGCAATGGCTGATTTCAACGAAACGCTTTTCCTGCAGCTGCTCAAATTTTGTCAAGTTTTAAGAGAGAATCTACAGGGGGTTTTCACTGCTATAGATAATGAGGAAGGGAGGAAAAGGTGCAGATCCAACACTGTAAGGACAAATTGTAAGGACAAATATCGAACATTTTGGAGTCGCTTGCTCAGCCTTTGAGTTGGTTGAAATTCTGAGCAATTAACTTATTCTCAAAAAATCTAAATAGCCAGTAAAGAAATGCAAAAAAAATCCATTCTTAAAATAACTTTCCCTGATTTTTTCCCTTCCACATGCTTTTCACAAGCTTCCCCAAACCCAAGTCACTTCCCAAGCTCTCCAGGTACTGTAATACATTGTCATGGCTCTCCTGTGGTGGAACATCATCTTTCATGTCACAATACAGCCACCACAAAGACAGGATCCCATAGTGGGACTGCTGTCATAGTGTGACATAAATAATTATAAGGATTGTTCAGAAGAGCAATTTCAACTCTCACAGTCGTCGCTTTCTCTTCAAGAAGTAAAGCTGGTTCTGAAAAAATAGGCTAATATGATTTATGTACAATTTTATTCATTTGTTTTGGGGTGGGTTTTTTGCATTTCGCCCATATTTTCTAATATTGAACTTTGGTTTTACTATTGCTTGTGTAATATAAGCTGCTTAAAGAACAAATGAGTACCAAAGGGAGCTGTTTTCTGGGACATATATATAGGCTTGTGCAGGTAGCCCATCATTACCACAGTTAGCATTACACAGTTCCCATCCCACTAGAATATTCAAGTAAAAAGTACTGTAGGCAGCAAAATAGCCATCCTGCCAGCAGGCCATTAGTTAGCTCATGCCAGACACTACATATATTATTTGTGGCAGGCTTCTACTTTTAGAATAATGATAAAAAAGCTTGTGATGAGGACAAGCCCCAAATGGTTCATCACTAGGAGCTGTATGGCTTTTGCAAATATTTCAGTCAGCCAGCCTGATGTGCTGGATTATACCTGGCACCAGATGCATAAGATACTGAGATCTTGAGAAAAATAATGTGATTTATTTGAAGAAGAGTAATGTTCAACTTCTCTAGTGTCAGAAAGCTTCAGAGAAGAGGACCTCTTTGAACCCAAGGCTTAGAGATTTCACCACCAAGAGTTACCTTCTCTGTGAGTGGGTTAATTCAAAATGTTCATACCTGAAGCTGGACACACTCAGGAGCCCCAGCCATGAACAAATCCTTCCTACAACAAGTCCTACAGAAATACACAGAGAGCAGAGAGACCAAAGTCTGTTCTGCCTGGATTCACTCCAGAACCAGGAATGCTGATGCAGAACCATGCCAGTAGAAAACAATCATTTAGGCTGTGAAGTTGTCTGGTTGCAACCATGGAGTTCCCCACACATGCATGCATGCACAGATACACAAACATGAGTAAAAAACCAGAATCTAAAATTGTCAGTACTGAAATGGGGCAGGAAAGCAAGCCATAGGCTCTTTAAGTTATTATGGGGACAGGTTCCTTTATAGAAAACTGAGAATGTGTAGAAAAGCAAAACCTGAGCTTCTCACTTCCAGGATTTTTTCAGTGGCCTGAGCAGAGCTTTGCCTCTGCACAAACAATGGTGTTCAGAGGCAGTAACAACTGCCACACAATTGATGGGCTCAAGAATAACAAGCTGACGAGTGGATTTGGCATCCCCACAGCCAGAGCCCAAAGATTTATTGCACTGGAGAGGTGCACGTCAGTTTTCTTTATCACTGGAGTCCCACAGCAGATTTATACATGGTGACGTTAATTGAAAAGGAATAAAGGCACACATTCTCCTAACAACTGGGGCTCACTCAGCATCTCTGACTGGCAGCCCAGCAACCACTGCTCTCGTCAGGGTCAGGCACCTGGCACTGAGAATAGCCCTACAGAAAACAGGGTCACAGCTGGGCTCTGTGTTGAAGGATGCTTCAACCAAATGCCAGCTATTTCCAAGGAATCTATTAATCTTCTACAGCTCTAACCTAGAGCCCATTAAATGCATCTCTTCCCTTGCTTCTCATGACCTAAGTGGTTTATGATGTCTTCTTCTATGCCTAAGAGAAGATGGGCTTCCTCCTTGGTATTTAGTTTACTCTGCAGAGAAGTAAGAGTCCTTTACAGCAGTCCTTGTTTCCATAATATAACCTGGCTCTGGTCTGGTCATTTGAGCCTTCCCATTGCCATTTCCATTACTACCAGAGAGTCACTCCACATGTTTTCTTCTCTGGGTCATTTGCCAAGTTTGTGGTAGGCACTGGCTGCTAGAAAGAAAACCTGAAAACCAAGCAGAATTGAGTAAATAAGCAGCAAACTGTTGTCTCCTCTGCATGTTAAAAAATAAGTGGGAGTTGTGCTTGATAATCTTTCCCTAAGGCCAAGTGCTTCGGCAGGATGACAGAGCCTTCTTGCACAAAATATAATTCCTGTTCCTGCTCCTCCACAGCACCTGGCCAGGGGACACACCAGCCTTGTTCTGCTCCCTTTGAAACCCCAGATATTTGTGAGGGAGCAGAGTCAAAGCAGCTCCTTCACTGCTGAGAACCCCCCTGGAAAGCCCGGGCTCAGGACCTGCCTGGATATGGGGTGGGCTCACGGACTCTCCTGGAAGGCGCTGCTTTCAGCAGCTCATCTGCAAATTCCCGGCCTTGAGGGTGAGCAGCTGCTCACAGCTCCCGAGAGGTTTTTCAGGGTTACTCTGTCCTGATGGACACCTGTGAGTCCTGCCACAGACTCAGCCTACCTCGCCCCGTGCCAGGCACCAGCCACCTCCCTGCAGGGAGGAACAGCAAATGCCATCCCAGGCAAAGGTAGTTTTATAAGGAGAGAAACATTGTTATTTCTTCCGTGGACCTTATTGCGTTTTTGTTGTTTCCATTAACTTTTAAGAGTTCAATAAACACTCCCAGTTTTAAAAAATAAAGTGTTTTCCTAGCGTTGGAAATTGGATTTTCCATGATGTCAAAACAAAACAGCTGTTTTAAACTGTTCACCAGGAGAAATCACTGAAACAACACTTCTGAATATTTTGTGTTATTTCACTCTGAAGAACACATAGATTATTTGGAATTTAGTCTCTAAATTGATTATGTTCACCATTGTATAAACCCAGCAAAAGAGCAAAACCAGCAAAGAACATCTTTACCTATGGGGTGACTTGACTTAAAGTCTTTTCTGCCCAGGTGCTCATTGTCTGAATCTTAAGCATAGTGACTCCATTCATTAGTGTATTTAATCTCTTTTGTGATGGTAAAAGTCAGACTTAAAAATAGCAGGACTAACACAGTGACTCGATGAGACCTTACATAAAATCAGCTGGAAGTGTTAATGGTGCTCCTGTCTCAGAAACATGTAAATGATGGCAAAGAAAAGAGATCATACCCAGATGTAATCTAGTTTCCCTTGCAGTTTTTCCTTCGGAGCTCACCAATCCCACAATTACTGGAGCACAGTGGTAGCTCAAAGTCACCTTTGTTAAACCAGCCAAGCTTCACTCTGTGCATGTCCCTGCAGCCCCAGCTCTGCACCAACGTCTGCCTGAATTAAAATAGGTGTGAACCCTTCCCTAAAGCTGAAAGGTCTTTGCAAGGACTAAAAGTGTTACTTGACTACAAGTAAGGAGTCAGCTGAGGAAAAAACACAGCAAATTTAAGGATTGCAGGACGGGAAAGGCAGCCCAGTTGTCCAGAGGGCTCTGGCAAGTAAGGTCAGGTACAGCACCTGCCTAATGACTCTCCCTGGGCTAAATGTGGACGTGAACATTGGGTCACTATTGAAAAGCAACTCCACTGACTGCCAATAGATGCAGAAATCAAACAGCAACTTACTAAAAACCTGCATTTCTTTCTGAAAGTGCAGTACATATTTAAATGCCTTTCCAGTAACCCCAGAATTACAATTTAGGAATACCTGGATTTTCATCTAGCCTCTGTAGAATTCTGCTTTATCCAGCCTCTTCCAAAACAAACCTAATCAGTTTACAGCTACTGCAAGTCCCAAGAAAAATAATGTGGAGTCTTTGATAGAAATTGAGCTGCCTTTCCTGATGATTCCCATGTTACTGCACTGGGGTAAACTGTAATGAAATATGGGCAGTGAGATGAAGGCCTTCCCCTCTCCTCAGCTCATGTTCAAATTACTATTATAAAACCATTTCCAGCAAAGCCATGTTTATTTGGCCCAGGCTCTAGGGCAAAAATTCTCTATCTGATGTTTAAATAATGACAACCAATTTGCAGGATACTGGTAATCTTTTGCCCACAAGCTGTTAAAAAAACATTAAAACCCCTTCTCTGCACACTCTTCAGCAGAATGTGAGCAGGCTGCAAAGTGGGAAAGCCGCAGAGCAGGGAGAGAATGGAGAATCAGACCAATAGGCTTTGTGACATTGTGCAATCAGCAGCTGCAATCCGGAAGAAAATGCTATTTAAAAGTCCACTTCCAATGAAAACATTTGTCTTCACACCTGTAAGCTACACAAAGTAACTCACTTCCTCCCACTATCTTCTGGCTGAAATATTCAGGTTTTGGGTCAGCAGGAACACATTCCCCTCCAGTGCAGTTCTTCCTCAGTAGAACAGGACATGGTGTGGGAGAAGTGGCTCTGAAGCACTCCCTGCATGGCACAGCTCCCCTCCCCTGAGAGCTGCTGGGAGCAGCAGTGCCCATCCCTGCAGGGAGCAGCCCAGGCAGCACCAGGGGGTCAGTAAGGGGCCACTCTGTTGACTGCAGAAGGAACCATCCTTGCACAAGACAACCCAGGAGGTCAGAAGACTTAGGAGCTGCTCTGAGTCTCAGCTGCGCCCACCCAGTGCAGCCAGGCTCCACCTGCCCCGTGGGGGCTGTCTCCCACAGGCAGGGAAATGATCCTATGGCACTCTGAAAGGAATAACAGTGATCTTCCCCCAGGACTGTAAAGCTGCCCATCAGAGTTCCACCATAGAAACAAAATTCTCTGTAAAAATCTGTACAGCATTCAAGTAGTCTCTACAGAGCTCTGCTCTCTTCAAGTTCATTCCAATTAACAAGCTGAGTACTTACAGATAGAAAAAAAAGCACAGTTATTTGGTTTTGCCTCATAAGCAAGAGTTAGTTACAAAAATACTTGGTATTTTTAGTACAATCTGGGATATTGTAACTGGGCTATATAAAATATCTCATTTTCTAACTTCTGTTTCTCTGCATCAAGATTAACTCTGTCCCTCACTCTTGCACTCTTTCTACAGCCTGTGGGCTCTCACTGAAACAACTACAAATGGGACACTTTGGTTTCTTCTTTCTGATCACACCTGATTAACTTAAAGTTCTGAATTCCAACGAATTCCAGTAAGAAACACATCACTGTGTAGTCTCAGTAGGTGAGGATAAAGCAGGATTATACATCCACTGCTGCTGTCATCCACCAACACACCTGGCTAACAGCTGCCTTCTGTCACAAAGCCACATTTAAAGGACTTGATCAGCCCTCAGCTGCAAGAAGGAAAATTCAAAACAAATCTGCTGATTTCAGTGACATTTCAGTGACTGGGTGTCAGTGAGATGTGAGTGTGGAGCTGTCTCCTTTTGCTGGCCCACAGCTGTCTCCCAGCAGCAGCACACACAACATGGAACTATGCCAGGCAAGGTGGCCCCTGCAAAGGGTTTTTTCTTTCTTGCTGCACAACCCAGCCAAAGCTGGACCTTTTATTTGGGGAATATAAGAGCCCTGAGCACAGAGCTGTAGGATTCCCTCCAGCAGTAATTCAGCCTCACTGGAGACAACCAACTTAATGCAATCTTAATGTGATAAACTGCTAACTTGATTGGATTCAATGAGATGTAAATTATTCAATTCAATAAGTACACAGAGACCATTTCACCTTACATTCTGCTCAAGAGGGCTCTGCCTTCAGTCTCTTCATCATTCCTCTTAATTATATGCAATGCATCATAAAGATGGGAACAGTTTGGGACTTACACTGTCCTCTCACTGCTCACAAGCACCCACAGTGTTCCCTTCTAGCTAGGGTGTCTTTTATTGATAACTTTTTTCAGAACAGCTGCTATCACTTACAGACACAAACTGATCTTCAGCATGGTCAAATTTGATCTAAAAAAACTCTGTTCACCCATATTTCTTCAAAATTCCCACATATTTAAGGCAGAGAATGTCTTCCCATGTGTATTAATTTTTAGTAACCAAAAACTTTGTGGCAACCAGCAGATTTTATAGCTTCTTTTTCACTCAAAGATTCTTTAAAAGCTGTTCTGCTGAGCAAAGAAATCTGCACTACCATTCCAAAAAAGGGGAAAAAATGATGGGACACTAAATACGTACAAAGAGATTCACAAAAATATTAGTCCAAAGCAGTGTCTCTGGGCTTGTAAAACTCAAGTGGGATTTATATTCTCCTGTGGTTCATAAACATTTTGGAAAGATTTCTTCTTATAACCTTTTTCAGATTCTGACTCAGGCAAGTGATTTTTAAAATTATATTTAGCTGGCATATTTCTAATCAGAGAAAAGTGTTGATTTACACTTTGTGTACTTTGTGCCACTCACCTTCTCCTCACCTTTAATTTCCCTGTCTGCCATTTGGAGTTTTTTTTACCACCCAACTCCTCACACAGTGTTTTCAGATGTTTCCAATTTACCAAGATGTAATTCATAACTGCCACCCTTTTTTGACAATTAACCTTTGAGGTGAGGAAGGCACACTTTCCACTTTACAGATGTTGCTTTTTCATTGAACAAGGTCCACAGACTTTTCTTTTTCAATATATAGTTCTTCATGTTAAAAGCCTTTGAGAAAATAACACATAATCTTTTGATCCTATTAAGAACACCAGAGTCTACCATTTAGCAGAGATCATAGGTATTCCTTCACTTCAGTCACCTCTGAAAGGAATTCTTTAAATAAAAAAAACTCCTACTTAAATTTGTTCAACAGTTTTATACTGAGTAAGGCTCTGTCAAAATCAAGATTCTGATGGATGTTCTCAAAGGATTTGTTTAAGAGTTCAAAACCAAATCACAACAATTAATTTCAGACTCCACACCTCAAGCTGACTTTTTCATTTTGCCTTAGAGGAGTGTTTCAGAGATCCCAAGTGATGTTAAGGTTGTTGCCCTATAGTTCCCCAAATACAGACACTCAGCATGACATTCTCCGTGTCTTCTATGATACTATTATGTGTCTCCTTGACAAATGGTAACCAAGTCATTGCCTATGCACAACAGATCTCTTGGGACAACATCTAAGGAAGAGAACAAGGGATTTTCAGTTCTCCTATAACTCCTTAGCCCTCAGAGTAGAGGCACAAAGCCTGAGCAGCTTCTCCTAAAAGTCTGCAGCAGCCAGTCCTGTTACACCCACACTTTGCTTCTCCTTTTCCTAGGCTGGTTTTCTGCTGGCTTGGCCTGGATTGGAGCTGCTTAGGGTCTGCCATCACTAAAATCAGTTTTCCAGAGTCCCAGCTGACACCACACCAGGGATGTCACCACAGTTGCCATGGACTCATCCTGCAAATGTTCTACAGCCTGAGGAGAAGGTGGATTTGTCTCTTCCATCTGCTGAGAATCCAGCTTAAGTGTGAGAGGTGGCTTCTGGTTTGTTCAGCTGGCCCTAGATGACTGGGGTTTCACATATGGCCCTTCTCATGGGACTTTCAAATGGATGCTTAAGGCACTGATGCCTTACTTTGAAGTTATCATCTCTGTTTCTCCTCTTTCAGCTTTGAAGTTATCATCTCTGTTTCTCCTCTTTCAGCTTAACACAGAGTTTTTTGCCATTTTAGTGTGCAGTTGCTAAGCAGAGGCATGGCTAAGAAGTCAGCAACATCAGCAGTACCTTCAAAATGAACTTGTGCACATGTAAGAGCTGCTCATGCTGCTCTTTTTCTCAGACTAGAACTGAGTTTCCTGCTCCCTGCAATTCTCAGAAATGGAACCTGCTGTCTGACTTTGTGGGCATTCTTCATCTCATTTGTTTTCCTACACTTGCTGACAGGTCAGTTATTTCTAGTTTATTGCTGGTGAATAATGAGCCATTGCATTCCCAGTTAGAAAATCCCTGTGGGATGCAAAGCCACAAATGCTGCAGTATGGACAGACAGATAATTAGAGGTCAGTTCAATGCAAAATCCACTGAAATCAAGACACAGGAAAGGGGGAAGTATACTGAGTAATTTCTGCCCAAAAATACCAGTGCAACTTCTGCAGGGAACCTGTTGAAGTATATCTAAAGTATTTTTGGTGTTGGATTTGGGAAAAGAAGGCAGAAAAATAAGGAAGAGATTGGGAAATCCATCCAGCTCTCAACCAGGACCTCTACAGCCATCACCTGACCTTGATGGTGAAGGAAAATGTGAACCTCTTGAGGACAACCTGAACTGAGAGAGAAGCATTTTGGGGTGTGAGGTAGCTTAGAGAGAGGTCAAGCCTGAACAGGCCCTTATCTGGGAGTGCTTTTACAGGCTCTGCCTCCAGAAAATTAACTGCTCATCCAGAACTGTGTGTTTCCTTCCCAAGTTCATGCTGCCATGTGCTACTCTGAAAGGTCAGATAGAAGCATTAGAGCATCATTTTCACACAAGTTGTTAATACTCGGCCTTAGAAAACAAAGGAAGGCACAAAGCTCACTCTGCTAGATTAATACAAATAGGGACTTTTATTTCCCATTGACTTACGTGTACTTAGCCATATTATCACCTAGCACTAATGTGTAGCCCACAGGACAGGATTTGAGCCCAGCTTTAATTAGTTTACTCTAATGAGGTAAACCACATTTCACCTTTCCAAGGAAGTAATTATTTGCACTCTTCTTGCTTTTCAGTACTTGCACCACCTTCTTCATTTGCAGTGGGGGGAAGCTACTGCCTGATTTATCAGAAATTCAGCAGGACCAGTACTTATATACAGAAATGACCAGGAAAAACTCCTGAAAATGACACAATGGACCAGAGACAAGCAAAAGGACAAACCCAGCCTTGACACAAAGTGCTTTTAAGACATGTCACCTCATTAGTGTCCAGCTTTGGCAGGGAAGAGGCCAGTCTGCTGCCCTGTGGTCCTCCAGTGTCCCTGAGGCACCTTGTGTGCTGAGCTTGACATGAGCATTTCCAGGAGCTCTGCCCCTCACAGAGAGGCTGGTGGGGATGTCCTGAGCTCATCTACCCCCGTGGCTCAGGGCTGCAGGGCTCCAGGGCTGGCTCAGGTGGGCAGGACAGGTCCTGCTCAACACCACAGCCCTGCTGGTGTCAGCCAGCCTGGAAGGAGGAAGGAAACAGACCTGCAGTAGAGCTCATGGAAACGAAACAAAAATGAGGACTTTGAAGATGTTTTGGCTTCACAGGGCAGTTCCCCATACCTGGGGATTATGCAGCAAGGTGTTTTTATGCCAGGATCCAGTGTACAGGAGCACTTTCCATTTTCTGAATGCAGTAACATGAAGGATCCCCAAGCTGGGGCTTTTCCCCACCACTTTCCCTTAACTCAGAACACTCACATGAGTGCAAAAGTAAGCTAAAATAAGAAATAAGAAAAAATATTTGGATATCAATAAATTACATTCAAGATAGTTAGGGATGAGATCTGCTAAAGGGGAAGCTTTTAGTTTTTACAAAAGAATAGGACAAATGAAATATTTATTTTTTTTAAAGGGGGTATTTTTTCTTTGAAAGTGGTTTAGATCCTGCTTTCACACAATGCTAGCCCCTGCAGGTGCTAAGCAGCTCCTGCCTTCAGGGCAGCAAATGGGCCAGGGCTGCCCTAATAACAGAGATTTTTGTCTTCATATGAAATAATCACTGTGAAATAATCACATATGAAATAATTAATGTTTTTCAAAAAGTATTCAGAGGGACTGTTGCCTAAGCAATTCTGAAAATACCAGTTGTTAGTCTTATCTATAGATACCTAAATATCCTTTAAAATTT
>VXAX01002143.1:194549-207464 GCA_013399835.1 Leptocoma aspasia | reverse complement strand
TTCCTGGAAATTTGCTTTTTTTTTTTTTAATTTTTATTTCAGAAAAGGTATTGCTGCTGCAAAAATTTAACTCAGGTTTTTAAATCACCTCATCTATAAAAAAGGATAATATTAAACAAGAGAGCCATGAAATAAGAATGATCAAATGCTTCCATGTGTTATCATCAATAAGACTGTAAATCTGGCCACACCAGTTCACTTTGGGGCATCTGCTCACATTTAATTGAATGATTGTTTTAATTTTTCATTGTTTAAAACCACTCAACCACTTATCAAAAGCCAGTTCTGCTCCTAGAGTTGGGAATAAAGACTTCTTGCTCAGCTCCACTGAAAAGTCCCTTTTGTTTTTCAGGAAACCTGGTCCCTGTGAGAGCTGCATAAGTCCAGACTGTGGGGTTTCTCAGGTAGAATTCCATATGTGGGACCAGAACCTCAGGTATCTCCTTGGGACTATTGCTTGCTTTTAACAAGAGGAAAGCTGGGTGCTATTTCCTCCCCAAAACTGTCAAGAGGCTGTTTCCTCTCCAGCTTTTTGTTTATTTAAGGAATTTCAGAGGCTGACCTTCTCATGAAATAATGCAGATAAAGGATTGGTGTCCTTCTCCAAACAGCTTTAGTATATGGATAATTTTCTGTAGTATCAGATGTTTCCAGAACGTCTGGAGCAACTGTTAAAGCAACGTGGATCAGTGTTGGCACTGGAAATGAATGTAGCAGTTATCTCATTAATACAAATGATGACATCAGTTAACACCTATAAGGTCTGAAGTCCACAGCTCATACTGAACACTGTACAGAAAGCAAATTGACCATCCCTACATTGAAGAGCTTCCTTTCTATAAAATTGTGGCAAAAAAGAGAAGAAATCCCTGTCACAGTGGTGCTGGCAGAGCCTCACAGTGATGTGGTCTCTTCCCTGCCATGTTCAGAGAGCTCTGGCAGTGCTGCAGGAAGGGGCACAGTCCTGCTCCCCACTGCAGAGAGCTCTGGCAGTGCTGCAGGAAGGGGCACAGTCCTGCTCCCCACTGCAGCCCCCCATGCTCTGTGTCACCCTGGCAAAGCCCGCAGGGGCTCAGGGCCCAAGGGAAAGCCCCTGAAAGGCAGCAAGAAGCAGCAGTGAGAAAAAGAGCCAGATTCAGGGCCAGCATCCTTGGGCTTCACAAAATGATCTAAAATAACCTCAAAACTTCTTTTGATCCAAAGGTTAGGTTGTATTTTTAAGTCCTGCTGATTACACCTAGGAAGATGAGACAGTCAGGTGATCTCAGTTTGTGGCAAGAAAGCCAAAGGAAAGAAGTCCATAATTCTTGCACACACATCAGAAAAACTTCTGCTGTCTTTAGGAAAGAGGCCACATTCTCAGGAGTGCTGGGTTTTTCTCCATTGGTACTAGGGGCACAAACCAGTGCAGCACATTTAAAATCCAGCCTCAGTTTATTTTTGCAGGGCGGCTTTCCCTGCAGCATTCATCCCCAAAAAATCCAATCTCCAGAATGAGTTGTACATATAATGGGTGTATAATTTGTCAAATATAAATGTCTGTACCTTCCAAATTTTAAAATCATCCCCTATTGTTTTGTTTATTTTCTTTGTTTAATTTACTTTCTTAATAACAATTCAATTCTGGAATGTAAACACTGTGTCAAAGCAAAAACAAAACAGCTGTTTTAAAATTAGCTTATTCAAAGCAAAAATTCAGCTTATCCAAAGCAAATGTCTCCAGTTTTTCTCCCACAGTATTTTCTGAATATCATCTGAATTCACAGAAAGCTTCAGATCTGCTGAAAATGCTGTTGTTGGGTTTGGGACTTTTTTAAAAAAATAAAACTTTGCATTCACTGAAAGCAACTTCCCATTATGAGATTGGCTCTATTGTGAGATGGATTCTAAAATCATGAGATGTTAAATAACAAAAGTGAGACTCTTTAGTCCTCTGGCCTGTAAACCTCAGCTCATCTGTGCAAGCTAATCTTTGCTACTCTGCAGTACAGAAACTTATTCTTTCTTTTAAATGAAACTGAGAATCTTATGTAATTGAATGACTCCAGCATCCAATATTGTGATACAATCTCAGTTTGGGAGACTTGCAATTGCAGATGTCTTAGGGCTAAAACCTATCATTTCCCTGAGTCTGGACTGATTGTCTAGAATTACTGTGGGCTTTCCTCAGTACAGCAGATGGTGGAGGCTCAAGGGAATCAGTTCCAGGTCCCTGATTCTCCTTCCCATCCATGCCCTATTCTACATCAAATAGTCCATTATTTTGCCACTGGCAAGGAAGATGCCCCATTCTCATGCATGATGCTCACTTTTGTACTCGGAGAAGACACGAGCAGAAGTGCAAGGGCCACGTTCTCCTGCAGATGCTCACTCCAGCCTTCCTTCCTTGCCTTGAAGGAATTTGCTGGGGTCAACCTGCAAGCAAAATCAGATGCTTGCCCTTCCCCACCCCTATGTGGCACAGACACACTGGAATCACAGGCAACAGCCCACCCAACAGCAGGGGCTGAGAGACCACCAGATTTCCCCAGATGGATGGCAAAACTAAGGAGAACTCCAAATTCATAGAATTACGAAACCTCTGGGGCCCAGTGCAAGGCTAATTGTCTATTTTAGGTCTTTGAGTGCAATTACCAGCACTAATGGTTATGGGGACAGATTCCAAGCAAGCACTATTTAAAACTCAGAACTGGAGGATTTGGGATAATGCTAAAGCCAAGCAGATAATCTTTATAAAAGAAGAAAACAAAACTGTGATTACACTAGTGCCATGCTCCCCTGATATTATAAATTATGTGGAAGTTATACCAGGACACACAATACTGAGAAGGAACAATCTAGATTTTTTTTTTGCAAATGCTGTTGGTGGTTGATATCCAGACATTGGTCATTAGATCTAGTTTTATTGCAGCCATAAAAGAAGTGAGTCAACAGCTTAGTCACATCAGGCAGGATATGCTTCAAGCACAGCCTGAATGAAAGAATGAAGTTAAACACTGAGAAATACAAGGTAATTAGAAAAAGAACCCTACTAGTTTCTTCCCTAAACCAGCACAAGGATAGGCTTCAAGCCAGACTGCACAGCACACTGCGAGGCAGCAGGGTAAGGATTTAGAGGAAATAAGCTGGGTTTATCAGCATGTAGATCAGGACAGCAGTTTATTAGCTATCACTACAGGTCTTCTGGCTTTCAAGTGTATCAGGTATCTTCATCTTGTGAAAGAAATGCAAAGAAAGATATAAAATCTGGTTCTTGTCCTACATCTGCTGCCTGTTGACTCCATTTGTGCAGATTATCTAACTACTAAAGGCAGGTTCTGTCAGTGTGAAGGCTGTAGAATAAATACGAGAAACAGGCCAGCAGGCTCTGGTAACTTCAACATGCCATATGGGTCTGGAGTGACCTTTCAAGAGTGATCCAGAAGAGAGACTGATGGATACTTCAGACCATTATTTATTTATTTTAAACTGAAGTAGTAGCTAAGCACTGTGCCTGCAGGAAGAGAAGAGAAAGATACAGTGAGTGGGACAGGAAGAGAGGAAGGCAGGAAACTTCTGCAGGTAAGTCAGAATTATCATGTCACTGCAGGACTAGAAATGAATCTTTCACAGAGACCATGGCAGATTTATACCACTCTAGGCTTGACTCCAGGAGGCTGGAAAGTTGGAGTGAGTTTTTCAGAGTGTCATTTCATTTCAATGTGGGTACAAGACAGAAACTCAACACTGAAGAAGTTTAATGACACTATATTCTCAAGGGAAACATGAAATATATATAGACATGGTCACATATGCCTCCTATCTGATGGCAAGGACTAGCATTTTCTATTGCAATAGAAATCATGAATGGGATTGGGGGTTTGTGAGTAATACACTGGGGTGAGAGCAGGGGACTCTGGATCTACTCCTGAAGCCCTGGAGGCCATCAAAAGGCCAACGTTTCTGTAAGCAGTTAACAAGGTCTTTGCACAGGTGGTTTGCAATATGTGCAAAAAAGGACATTAACTTCTCCTTTGGGATCCACAGATGCAAAGGATCTGTGAGGAAGGATCAATATGGGCAAAAGTGAATATGCCCCCAGAGGACAGTGAATGAAATGTGTTGGGTTTTGTTTGTAAGAGACAAGGTACATGGATAAAACCACCAAACCAGCTGAATTTTACACTTATAGACACCTCCTGGCCTGATTCACTGATGGTTTGGTGATTCACTGACAGTTTGATGCTGGGATGGCTTGGTGGGAACCAGAGGAGCTGCATGGGTACAAAACCTCTTCAAGGACGGGTGCAGTCAGTGCTGCTGTGTTGGGAACTGCACACGGGCGAGGCAGGGAAACAGTGACCTACGGGAGGAGCCTTCTTCCAAACACACACAAAGCTTCCAGCAGAGGGGAAGCCTCCTCAGACTGCAGCACACATTGTCTCAGGGATGCAGCCAGGCACTCCTGCAGGCAGGGCTGTGGGACACAGCACCACTGTCCCCAAGGGCTGCTCTGCCCAGGTTCTGTTTGTGCCACTGGGACACACACACAGCCACTGCTCCACACACACAGCCACTGCTCCACCTCCACCTTGCTGTCAAAGCATCCTCCACCCGAGGGAATATCCTTCCTGTGGACTGGGAGGAGGTGAGGGCAGCTGCTGCAGTTCTGCTGCTTTATTCTGCTTTGTCCTCGGTGTGCAATTACCCAAAACACAGAGTCATAAGACACAATTTACAATCCCTGCAGCTTTTTGGCATCCCATTGTATTGGCTTACAGATAGAATTGGTAGTAGGATGCAGCAGATAGAGACAACACTCTAATTACAGATTTACATTAAGAGGAAGGTTTAAAAGCTAATAGGACATTATTAGAATAATGATCCCTAGATGTTCTCCCAGCTGAACATCTGCCATTACTAATTAAAAACAAATTAAAGTCAACCTGTTCAACGAGAAATCAATATTTACAGAAACTAGATACCACCCTAATGTTAGACATGATGCTGACCTACAAGTCCCTTCCCACACACCACACCAAATCAAGGATCTCAAAAAGCACATTGGTTATAAATCAGAGCCTGTGCAAAAACCACCTTTGTAAAACCAACTCAGAAATTTGACTCATGTACAGCCTGTTTGTCTCTTTCATTAGTCAGCTGCCCAACAGTTTTAAATGATTGCCTCATAAAATGATAGGTTGCCCACTTTCTCAGACTGGGGTGTCATTTTTCCAAAAGCAGGTTAGAAATTTCATTTCGAGTGGCAGATGAAAATAATCTTGCAGCCTCTGTCTCCTCGGTTTGCATCCCTGATTGCTATTAAACAGAGTGTCATTTTGTGGACAGAATCTGCATCAATCTCACTGCATGGCAATGTAAGAGCCAGTCCTGGAAGTGAAGGCATACAGTTACAGACAGAAAACAATTAGGCAGAAAAATTACAATAGCAAATAGCTTTGAAATCCATTAGCTACCTCAAACTGCAAAACAAGTGCTTATTTCACTGTACAATCATCACAAAACACTACAAATCCCTGAAAATGGGGAAACACTCAGCTGTCTGATCCAAAATGTATTTTAAGATCTACCACCAAATATCGTGCAAGTGAAGTTCAAAAATATGTGGGCTTATACAAAGACTAAAAGAAGAGCATCCAAACCACAGCTGCAGGCAACTCCTTGCTAGCACAGTACCCCATCAATGTTTGCCTGCACAGGAACTTCACAAAATTAAAATTAAGGGGGTCACTTGCATCAGCTGGCCCAGGACACTGGTACAAAGGAAAAAAAAGAAAGGAAAGGGTTGAAATCCTCCTAATGATTTGCCTTTCCCTTCTCACATAAACTCAAATCTATTAAAAAATATTAAAGCCAAGTCTGACTCCGGAATTTAATTTAGCCATTGACCTGACAAAGCCCTTGCATATCAACCATGAGGAGCAGGTGCACGATGATCAACTTGAGGCCTCAGACTGGAACTGTTGGCCACTGACAGCTTCCACAGGCAAAGATCAGTGGCCCCTTTGGAAAATACTGTTCCATTTGCGTCTGGAAGAAAAGCTCTGTGGTCAGTAAGTGCTCTCGTGTTCCCAGGCCAACAGCAGTGGAAGAGAAGAGTCAATGGCAGAGGAGTCTCTGCTTTTATAGCAGTGCCCAAGTTGGACTTCAGGGGCCAATAGCAAGCACTGCATGACCCTGCATTTCTGATTCCATAGGCTGTATTATTGGAGACTTCTGAGTTTGCAGTGTGGGAGCAATAAAGAGCAAAGGCAAGAAATAAAGAGCCTCCGGGTGCTGACATAAAATTAAATCCTGACTTTTCTTTCAAGTTCAAGGTAGGAAAATCACAGCTGTATGTCTTTGTCAAAAGTGTGCCCAAGCACTAATACCATCAAGGACAGAAACTTTTACCATGTAATCTTACCACACACTGTGTATCATCCAGAGCCTTTCTGGACTTGGATGTAAAATGAAGTACTTACCCTCTTTAAAACATGCCAGCAAGCAGGATTTGGCCCCATTTAAGTAACTTTAGATTACCGATGCCTGATCCACAGTGAGACCACAACTCCCTTCAGGACAATATCTGATTAGAGGAGAAACAGTTGTGGGCCTCTAGGAAACTGCAAATAATTTTTTGTTTAAACCCACAGGGATTTTTGCAAGGCCTGCTGAGCCAATTTAAACAGGGGGAAATATCTGAGAACCCTGCAATAATATTCTCTGCAGTCTTCTAAAACCCAAATCCTGCTCATCCTACTCAGTGAAGCAAGCTTACTGAAGTTAATGAAAGCAGTCCCCACCTAGAAGCCAGGCTCGCTGCAGCTCTGCTGCTGCACAGAGAATTGCTCCGTGGTCTCGGTTGAGTTGAGCCACATCAGGTTGTTTGCAGTTACATCCCTCTCCCTACTCATACTGACAAGTTCAATTTTTTCAGTTTGTTTTCCTCCCATTTTTTTTCCCTTCCTTTCTTCACTGATGTGTTCCAACATTTTTTCCCTCCCGCCATAGACGGAGGCAGGTGAACTGCAGAATAAACATAAAGATATCAGGGCACTGCACCTGCCTGTAAAATGACATGAATTTAATCAAAACCATTTCTAGTCTCAGGGTTCAGGCACACAACTGGTCTTGTTGCTCTTCCCCTGGGCAGCTGCTGGTGGTGCCTCTAGTGTAGGCTTGGACATTTGTTTGACATCAGCAGCAAGCACTAAGCGGAGCTGTAGGGGGATTGTATTATTTGATTTCTGATTATGTAGAGCTTCCTTCCTTTTGTGCTCTCATTGACCTCATGGATTACAGTAAAGCTGTGGCTAAGCCGAGATGGATTCTGCTTATGCCAAAGTAAATCAAGAGAAATCATGGCACAGTCGGTGGAACTACATGAGAGTAAGACTGGATACACAGCTCACTAACATTTTTAATGGCACTACTTTTTGATTAAGCAGTTACTCTTTTTACCTAGAACAATAACAACAACAAAAATTCAACCCTGAAGGAGGAGAATATGTGTCCACTGACAGACAAATTAGTCTTGCTGGAAATTCAAAATAGTATTTTTTTTTATATTAGGAAAATAAAACCAAATTAATAGTGGCTTTTATAACCACTTAAAGCATCCACCTGCAGGGATTTTTTGCTGTATCTCCTAAGTGTGGTACCTAAAAATACCCACAATACCTAGAAAGTGAGAAAAAACTCAGTCTTTTCTTCTGATCATTTTATAATGGTTACATCTAATTCAAAGTGTATCAGACAATAAAAGCGGAGTTCAAGGAAGCCAGAACCTTTAATCTACTTAATTAATAGGGGGGAGAGCATGTGAAAGCTTTCTGTAAAACGAGAAAGTAATCTTATTCTGCTCAGGCTGGCTGCTCATTTGGTGGAGGGGCAGAAGTTAACAAGGGGCCTTGCAATCTATTTAATTGGCCACAAAATCAGAGTCTGCATCAGCCTCTTTTCCATGGAGCCTCACTCCTTTATGGCTCCTGTTCCTTCCCACAGAAAATGAAGGTGGTGCTGCAGGACCTTCCTTCATTCCCACCGGAGGCTGGCTGCGCTCAGCACCCGCGCAGCTGCGGCGCCGCAGGGCTTGCAGGGGCTGCAGGGCTGCTGCTGTGCGTGCCCGTGACAGGCACGGCCATGCCAGAGCCACCCCTCCTGACAAGACACTGTCTGTAGGAGCCCTGTCACCAGCCAGTGACGGCTGTGCCACGCAGGAGCCACTCCAGCCCCATGAACAGCAGCATTGATGTGGCTGCTGCTCGCTGCGCTCCAGCAACACAAAAGCACCAACAAGTAAATATAGGGGGGATTATGTATTTTCTTAAAGAAGAGCTCCAAATCCAAATTATGTAGCTTATTCTGAGACGTGCAGGGAGGATTTAACCACACCAGCCAAACATTGCATTTACATAGGAAACCCTGAACTACAGGACAGAATACTTAACTTTGTGCCTTGATCCTGAAATGAGGCCTAATGAGATTTAGCATGGCAAATAGTAATGCATTGTAATGCTGTAATAATACCTTTTTTTTTCCAAAAATTAGTAAAAATGATTGGTACAATGATTTTAAAATAAGAGGTAATCTAAACTGTTTTCACACTTCTTCTTGGTATTCACAGGCTGGAGTTGATTTCTGCTCAGTAACAGGGTAAGGAAGTGTCACCTCCATTTGTCAGCATTCCACTGTGAGGTCTGTGCAGGCCACACCTTTTCTACAGTTAAACCACTTGGAATGTCCAGCCCAAGAAAACTTGAACATTCAAGTACTTTCTTATCCAACTTTTCAAAATCACAATAGAGTAAATGCAGTCTGTTACATGAATCTCATGTGCTTTCTTTTCACCTTGGTGAGAGGATAAATTAGCCTCCATCTTTGGAAGTATCTGTCAAGTAGTTACATTTTAATCCTAATTTATTTGTGTCTAAATCCAGCAAAGGATTTAAGCATATGCTTATGCTAAAGATATGAATTAGCTCAGTAATTCCATAGTTAAGCATCATACAAGTACATCATACAAGCTCCTGATGGATCCTTTTCACTTTCTTGTCTTCCAGGAAGAGTTTGACTTCTATTGTGTGTAACAGATGCATTTCATCTGAAGCACCACCTATATGCTGACTATTGCAAAAATAGCACTAATTTATCATAACCACTGTAAACTGGACAGGTCAAATGAGCTTATCTCAGTGCACATTTCTATCAGATGTTTTCAATGTAACCTGAAGAGAGTACAATGGAAAATCAGATGTATCATCTACCAATTAAACACACTTTGTTTTGTAACTCTTCTTTAAAACAACAGATGTTAGGTTAAATCTCATGTTCAGGCATTTATCACATCTGGTTTCTGTTCCCTTGGAAAATGTACTCACAATAGAGCTCAAATTAATTACAATGAGATTTGTCAGCTGAAACCTAAAAGGGAGTTCAGGGAATAAACATTTAATTCTAGAAGGAAATAATTGGTGTTTAAAAGCTTTAAACTTGTTTTCAGTAGGTTCACATAGGCAAAGCTCCATTACAGACAGTGTTTGAGACCTGTTGTAACCTTCATGGTGTCTCCAAGGAGATATGAGGCCAGAGGAAGAAGAGATAAAGAGGAGTCTATGGGGCTGTGGAGCCTGAGGGTGCAGGCTATGGACCTGCAGCACAAGCTGCAGAAGCCATGATGCACCCACAGCCTTCCCTGGCAACAAGAAACACTTCTGACCTTAAAAATGAATAAATCTTCACTATTCTCTCATAAAACTGGAGCCTGCCAATGCATAGGCACTGAGGAGGCTCTAGTAAAGAACTTTCATAATCACCTTTTTTTACCTTAATGGCTTTTATGAGAACATAGAAAGGTCTCCCTCACCTTCCAAGTCTGGAGAGACCTGCAAAATGCTACTGATAAAGACAGTTCTTTAACTCAAAAGGAGTAGAATTTGATTCAATTATCCTGCATCCTAAAAGCATGGAAAGACAAAAATATTGCTTTGAAGAAAAGGGTTTCATTGCAGCAAAATTACATACATCTAATAAGGTATAATCTAAGACTTGTCATTCCTATAGGTATCATTTTCTCTGTAGCAACTCTGAGTTTAATTCCTGCAAGGTAAGACAGCCTTGATCAGGCCCTAAACCAGTTCTCTTGCCAATGTCCCTGGCCTCTTGCCACTGTTAACACACGTATTTTTGGCCAAACGACACCTCTTCCTTTGAGAGACTTCGCTACCTTCACACAGCCTCTCCCAACCCCTTTACACACTCCATGCATTGCCCTTCCAGTTTCCAGGAAGACCTTTGCTGTCTTCCAGGCATGTTACTCACACCACTGTGTGTTGCAACAACACAACATTTGGTCCTTCCTGACTCCCTCAGTAAATGGCATTTGACTCTTCAAGTCACCAGTGCTTTGTTCCGCGTCCTGAGTGGATGGGGGTGTGTGTGACTAACTTCTCACTCCATCCTCCTGCCCCCAGGATCACTGTCTAGTTGCTTAGGAAGGCTCATATCCTCAGAAAAAAATAGAAGAAAGCTAACCAAGTTCAAGTGCCTCTGGAATTTTAAAGTGAAGTACATCCACCTGTTATTGTTATGCAGCATGCCATGATAACAATAAACTGCTCTTAGGAAAAGAATAAACATCGTTCACTGTCTAAGCCTGTGGCTGTTCAGGAGATGAGCTTCAGGAACTGTCCTCCTCAAGGCTCCAGAGGCTTCTGCCTGTTAATTCAGCAGCGGAGCAGTGCCCTCCTCACTGTGGCCCTGATGTTACACATAAATGTCATTCCTTCAGAAAATAGCGAGAAGCTTAAAAATAAATAGCTATAAGTAGAAGCAAGCATTGTGGTTGGTTTTGAATTGGCTTTATTGACATTTCTGTCTGGGGTTCTGTTACTGCACAATTCAGAGAGCAGAACAACCAAATTCATTTCATTAGGCCAAAAGCAGTTTGAAGTTGTTTGAAGGACAAAAGCCCCTCCGAATACCATTTACACACAGAACACAAGAGCAATCTTCACCTTTACTTTGGGCCCTTAATTCTGATATATTACAAAGTATTTCACTAATTTTACTTCAGTAAAGCAAAAGCAAATCAGATGTGGAAACCCAGTTAATCCTGCCTTAGAAGCTCTTGGTGCAGCAAGGCAGAAAAGTTCCTCAAGAAGCTTCAATTAAGCCAACTGAGGTATGAGGAGCAGATTTACTTTCTGTGGCCTCTCCACGTGCAGAGCAGGAGAAAGGGAACCGTTAGTGAATGCGAACAAATTTCCCAGTTTCCCTTCTCTTACAACAGGAACATGTCACGTGGATCAGAGCCTCCTGTGAGGCTCTACTGAGGGTTCCAGATTGGAAGAGAGGAGAAGATTCTTACTATGATCATCCCTCCTCAGCACATGAGCAGCTACCTGAACTGTGCCCTGGAGACAACTCCATCTCTGAGAAAACATATGCTTCTGTTGTAGAAACAGCCCTCTCCAGGGAAGCCCTATTGCTCAGGATGTTCAAAACTAGGCCAGACTTAAAAGTGGCAGCAGCACAACAGAAAATAGATGGCAGAGGTTCGTCCTTAGCCTCCAGCTTCTACTGGCATTTCACCATTGTTAACTGGAAAGTTGAGAAACTCATAGTGCTGCAAACTGGATGTGGCACTTTTTAACCATCACTTGCTTCACTGCCATCCCCTTCTTTTGTGTTTTGTTTCGCTGATGAGCTTCACTTAGCTTGCAAACAGTGAGTCACGCTTCCAGCCCTGCTGATGTACTTACTCCCCCCAGGAAAAGGCTCCAGGAAAAATCACTTCTCTTTCGGGAGGCAATAATAGATCTCTTTCCTCCTCAGGTCTGTTGNAAAAAAAAGGTTAAATAGCTGGGGGAAAACCAGACAAAGCTGAATTCACAGGACTTAGTACTATATAATCACCCCCACATACACTGCTTTATACACTTCTGCTGGTTACTTGAATGAATGCTTTAGAAAAAACTCTTTTCAAAAGGAATACATCCACATAAAAGCTGTACCACCAGACTCTAACTTACCTTCATGAAGACATCCACTGAAAAAGCAGAGAAAAACCATTTTTTTCCCAACATGTTTAACCTGGGAAGGTGGATAGCAGTTTCAGTACTATTCAAAAAGACCTATTAAGCATTTAAGCATGTGAATAATCTTACTGACTCTACGAGCAAAGTAACTTACCAAGTTCTCACAAGACCAGAGCCTTACTTGCTCCTGGTTGTGTTCTAAACAGAAGCTAAACTCCTTTTCAAACAAGACCATGGAAATCCAAAGGTGCAGAAATCCTTACTTAGTCATCTGATGGTCCACCATTATCCACCCTAAGCAGTCAGATGTTTTCAGGGCGTAAGGATCAAATCTTTATTTACTTCTGTAAGCCACCTACTGTATCTTGTGTGTATCCCATCAGACACACCTCCTTGACCAGCCTTGCACTGCACATGTACATCCCTCTTGGCTTTTCCTGGCAGCCTCAGAAACCCAGGGGTTCTTCCAACACACAGTGCTCGTCTGTGGGGCCCAACCCTACACGCTTTGGGTGAAAAGACATCTTGTTTTCTGCTTAGTAAGCATGCACTGTAATGAAACATCTATTTTATCGCTAAACCATGACGTCCTGGACGTATCAATGTACTCACTCCCTGACCAACCCACTCAGCAGCACAAAGGACAGGGCTCCATCACCCTAACGTAACAAGCCTAACTCTAAATCCTTTATTAGTTATACCTGGGACTATGTACTGACGTACACAAGCCTTAAGGAATGGGCGAAGAAGGTTTTAGAAATTCTGATTTCCCTTCAGCATTGTCCTGCGGGAGCCGTTCACGGGGGCGTCCCTGCTGGAGCATGCTGTGTGTCACTGCTGGATCACGGCAGTGTCCCCGCTGGCCGCCCCGTCCTTCACCCCGCAGCACTGCGGG
>VXAX01002143.1:144960-194539 GCA_013399835.1 Leptocoma aspasia | reverse complement strand
ACAAGGGGGGGACAGCGCAGTATTACCCCGGCTCTGCGTTTTGATGCCGCAGACACAAACGCCCATTTCTGGATGAGCCCCTGCCTCCCCAGCCGCTCTGAAGCGCAGCCCAGGGCTGCAGCCAGGCACGCCGCTGGCAGCGCTCGCCTCTGCCCTTCTCCTATTGACTCGTGTGCCAACTTGGAGGAAAAACCCCTTTTCCTGCTGCTGGCTGAGGACCCAGCCCGCTGCCCACCGGGACTACGGCAGCTCCCCGGTGGAGGTCCCCGCTCTCCGCGGGGCTGGCGGGGGCGGCCCGAGGCGGGGGCCGGTCCCGNGGAGAGCAGCATCTCCCGTACAGCAGCATCCCCCGGACAGCAGCATCTCCCGTACAGCAGCATCCCCCGGACAGCAGCATCCCCCGGACAGCAGCATCTCCCGGACAGCAGCATCTCCCCGCCCGGCGCGCTGCCGTCCCGGCGCTGCCTCCCTCGCCGGGGTTTGTCCCTCGCTCTTCTCCCGGCCTCGGGCACCCTGACTTTGAACTTGACATACAGAGTCAGCCTGTATGAAGTTTCTGCCATTGTTGGTTTGGCCGTGTGAGTACCAGAGCGGTACCAGACGGCCGGGTCCGCACCGATCGCGTGCCGGGCCGGCAGTGAGCACAAGTGTAGCTGCCGAGTTTTTCTGCTGCAAACCCCCACCCGACTCCGTGGGGCAGGGCTGGCTTTAGGAAGCGACACAGCACCACTACGGAACTTGACTGGGGAAGGAGCACGCTGTCAGGAGCTTAGCAGACAGTTATCATACTCGTGAGCCTGTCCCTGTAGCTGGTGGAGCAGGACAGGAGGTAGAAAGTCCAGTCTTGAGGTCAGTGCGCTGCAAAGGCAATGGCAATGCTGACACTGAGACCCCTGAATGCAGGTACAGGGCTCGGAAGAAAGTCCCAGCTGACAGGCACCAATCTCCAGAGTGTATAATCCTGAGCAAAATTTCCTACTTTAAAAGGGGACAAAGACATTATAGAGATGGTTGGAACAAGAAAAGCTAGGGATAGCGTAAATAAGGAAGGAAAGGATGTGAACACCTGTGGGGCAGCACTGCCAGCACACAGCTCCAAACATGCAGATGCCACAAGAGCATCACATCGGCAGTACTGTCTCAGTGGAGACAGGGACGGAGCAGGTGCTTCCTCCTGGAGGGGGCTGCCTGTGGCTGCCACTGAGGTGCCTTGGCATGCAGGATCGGGGGGAGCTGCTGTGGTTACAGTGGGCAGAGCTGCCATCCCAGCACAGCTGGGTGGGCAAACAGCATGGCTTGCTCACTGGCTTAACGCCTCCAGCTTGAGAGTGACTTAGAGTGATCCCAAGGACAGGTAGAATGAGTCGGGAAAAAGTTCTGATGCACCAAGGTGAACTGGTATTTTAAGGGTGTGATAAAAGAGAGTTTGGTTGTGTCTCTGTAGAGCTACACATTTTAAGTGCCCTATGGAATGGCAAGCAGCAATGATAGGTAGTAATCTACAGTTTCTAAATGCTTGTTTGCCTTAATTCCTTCTTCAAGCAATTATTTCAATGAAAAAATTTTAATCAGACATGAAGAGAAGCTGCCTCTGAGCAGCATGCATGCAATTACCACTCTCCATATGAATTGATGTGTTTTGTGTTGTTTTGGTGTGGGGGTTTTTTCCCCATTTCTGGCTTACAATTAAAATTTGTCGATTGGCTAACAGTACAGAGAACTGGAAAGTTAAGTCCTGTATTTACCGACAGAGGATGCAGAGCACAGGCAAGTATCTGTGCTCCAAAACATTGATGAGTTTCAGCCCTGACCTGAAGAGACCCAGCCAGCAGGGATAGGAGGTAGTTTCCTCTCCATTAATTCCTTACGGGATGCTTAGATGTCCATGGTAAGGACAGGCTCTGATTTCAGCACCAGTCCCCTAGGAACTGAGCAAGACCCTCTCAGGATTATCAGGTGAAGCAGTTGTCATGAAGCATTCTGTGGCTAAACTTGCCTTTATATGTCTCTGAAATAGGGGAAAGTCTTGCGTGCACAGAGAAGGAAAATCATTTAATGAAGGTTCTGCACATACTTGCACCAGGTCCGTGTGGATACTGCATTGGAATTACAGACCTAGCACTGTCATTCTAAGAACATGGTTAAAATCAGACATGGTCCAACTTAGCAATGGTCTCATGCATTTCTGAAGGGATCAGACATCAGTTGATTAGAGCAGTGGCACCAGTGCCAGTGCAGAGCTACCCAAAGCATGTGGTGGTGCAGCACTGCTGAGTTCAGTGGGCTTACACCAGGTGTGGATGTGTCCAGAGCACATAGTCTGAGGATAGCATTGGCACTGACACCTGGACTCACTGCACAGGTACAGTATGCTGAGTAAATTCACAGTGTGCTGAGTGCATGAGAAATTCATGAGATTGCACTAGATGAGAAGAAGCTGGGTATGCTTAGGGGAAGACTCACGCAGCCAGGCTTCACTGAGGATGGGGTACAGGGTGACAGCAGTGTTAAAAAGAGCTTTTCATGTTTTAATTTAAAGCTGCTCTTCAGTTTTTTAACATTAGAAATTTGTAAAGGTAGCAGAGCTTATTGGCTGTTAGGAAAAGAGTCCTGAGCTATGTGGGATCTTAATTAGCTCTGTGTGGTGCCAAGAATTTAAGAGAAACCTTGTCTAGGATCTGTCCTCAAATACAGCACTAGTGCAGTGTTTTGCTGAAATGGAAAAGAGTTAACTCCTTGCCACAAATCTTGGAGAAAGACTGAGGAGAAGAGAAGCCAGTTAACTGTTTCTACCTTTCCTGCTGTACTGTCTGAAGGAAATTTCACTAACTCAACAACTCCACGTTGAGGCCAAGCGATGCCAGGCCTGGCTGTGTGTGCAGCAGAAGCATCCTCTGCCTCCCACCCCTGTATAACCCAGGCACCTCAGCAGACCCTCTTCTCAGCAGTGGCTCCTTCTCCTTCTCTGTTCAAGCAGGCACCAGAAAGCCTGTAAAAAACAGAGAGGAGAGAGAGCCAAGTGAACTCCCTTCAGCCCTGTTCTGGCAGTAGCACATAGAGGCAAGGGCCAGGCTGCACCCTACAGAGAGAGGCACCCCCAGAGCCACCACTGCACACTGACCCTGCACGGCTGGTACTGCACCCGAGCTGGCTGCAGCTCTGCCAGGGGTCACCCTACCTTCAGGCAGCTGGGCCAGGAGTCTGCTTCTTTTCCCTCTAAGCAGAGGCTGGTAAGACAAAGAGAGTTTTTTGAAACTTGTTTTGAGTGCCGGTGTGCAAAGGTATCCTGCAAGTACGTGGTTCTGCACCAGGAGTGGGGTGTCTCAGGATCAGGCTGCAGGGAACAAGGAGAAAATGCCAGTGCAAGCATGAGGCAGAGGCACTGGAAGTGGGGTCATCTCCCATTTAGAGGGGAAGGCTTCTCATTTATGGAGCTGTTCTGCAGCCCCTGCTTTGTTAACCCTATACTCCCCTTGTCTGTCAGAGAGAACCTCTGAAGCACCTACAGTTAGCTGGGTGGCAAGAGAAGGGCTGAAAAAATCTTAATAGAAATGTTTCTTGCTTTAGTGAGAGAAAATGCTAGAGAAGGGATGGTGTTGGATGTGGGGGAGGGAATAAATTGCTCTGATTCAGTCCAAGAGGGGGCTGGTAAGGGTGAGAAAGCAAAGATCAACAGGTACCACTCTCAGTCAGTCCCTTTGTCATTGAGAGCTGCATAAAGCAGCTGCACCAAAGAGCTCCTTCTTGGTGGGTCCACTGAACACAACCAAGAAGGTCAGGCACAGAAGCAGCACTGCTTGCTGCAGACACCTGGCTTTGACCTTGATTCCTGCTTCATTAGAAGGTGCAGCAGCAGTGGAGTTGCCTTGCCTGCAGTCACTTTTCCATCAGGAATAGAGTGTATTGCTGCTGAAAGGACAGAGCATCAGCATTTCCTAGATCAGGGTCTGGCCTGATCCAAGTTCCCCAGGCTCATCTCCTCCTGATAGTGTGAGAGGCAGAGTGAAATCTGGCTTTCTTAGCCAGTCCCAGTGGGATTGCTGGTTCCATTTTGCTCCCCAGTCAGTTGCCTACCGGGGATGTGCCGTGGCTCTGGAGATCATTGCATCCCAGTGACACAGAGCACAGCACCTTTACACCATCTCCAGGAGGCAACAGACTCACAGCAATACCCCAGGGAAGTGCTACTCCAAACTTCAGGAGCTTGCTCCACAACTGTTTCTTTTATTTGAGCTTTAAGCTTTTGCATTAAACAGGTCACACTGATCTAAATGTAGATTCAGGGCTTCACAAGCTTGGGAAAGCAGCCTGGACATGCTTGGATGCTCCCAGCTGGAAGGTGTGAACAGGTAGTGTTCCTGTCAGACCTGCTGCTGAACAAGGTGACGTGGAGATGGGGACAACCTGGGTCATTCAAAGCCCAGCCAAGCACACAGTGTGTTCACAGGGCTCCATGTGGAGGGAGAGAAGCTGCAGTCCTGACCTGGAGGAACTCGTCAGCTCAGCAGGGGTGCCTAACTGGTTTAAGACTCTGTGAAGAGACAGATACACGTTGTGGACCTTGCCCTAACAGATGACAGATTGGCTGTCCTTGCACAGCAAGGCAGATGCTCCCTAGGGTGTTGGGTTGACACATGGGTGCACTGCACCCGTGCAAGCTGCGGTGTAGTCATAGGCAAGCCAAAAAGATGGAGACCTGCTCCTTCTGGAGCCTTCTCCCTATGTAAAGTTTGGAATAAGGAGGCTGTCTGGGAGATGTGCATGCCTGGGTCATCACCCTGGCAAGGCAGGTACTGTTGGTGGGCTGAGCACCCCTGATCAAGAGACCTCCACCATGCAGCAGCCCAGCTGTGTTCCCTCCACTCCTCGGCTGTGTGGGGGAACGAGACCTGGAGAGTATTGCTGTCCCTGTGCCCACAGCTGTGACCCACTTGCTGCCATGAGCAGTAAGGGGGACAGCTAGCAACCTTTGTTGGTGATTCACGTGGTGTGTAGTAGCAGTAAATACCAAAGCAGGCAGAGGTAGGTGTACACAGAGCACACAGCACTGTAGAGGTGTCTGACTCGTTTTGGATGCTTGCCATCTACTGCCTAGTATATTCTTCTGCAATCACAGTAGAGGCTTCTGATTAAAGAGACCATTTCCAGCACCTGGATAAATAGCCTTTCTCATAGCAGCATACCTGAAATATAGAAGTGCTAAAGGAAGATCTGAAAATACGAGTGGGAGAGTTGTTACAATGTAGAGTTATGACCTTGAAGAAACAGCACTCTTCTGCTGCTGCTCATTAGTGAATAAGAACCAAACCCCCCTGAGACCTGATTCAACCACCCTTTTTACTCAAAGCCCATATGTTCTCTGACTTAAAATCTGAATTGGACGCAAGGCCAGTACATAGCATCCTGCTAAAAAGGGGATAAATAGGTTGCCAGAACTTTAGCTTGGCTATTGGAGCAACTGAAGGGCACTACAGCTCATTTACAGTAGCAGTACTGGACAGAGGGGAACAAAACTGCTGCTAACATGCCTAAAATGAGTCATTTCCTATTGTAAAATGAATGCTTGTTCTTTAGGAGAGAAAAACCATTATGAAAAATAATAGATTCATTCTGTTCCTGCACAGAACTGGTGACAGCAAGGTGTGCAGATGGGAGTGATTTAGTTTGGTCAGTACATCTGGAGCCTGTAGCTGCTAAAATCTTGCAGCCTGAAAGGCAGCATGTGGCTGAATCCATGCTAATGCATGGATTGTGGAGAAGTTGATTGTACATTTCTGGATGCCACTAGACAGAGTTCAATTGCTAACTTTGGATTTCTTCTGCCACGTCAGTAGGAAACAACACTGTCAGGGCTGTAATGATAATGAGGTGCCATATTTGGGAGGCTCAGCAGACTATGAAGTGCACAACCTTGCATGGCAGGCTGCTAAAATGGATTGGAAAAGAAAAACTCCAAAGTACATTTTTCCTTGAAATGACGACGACACAAAAGAGAGAGCACAGCCAGTTTTCACGGTAGGTGGGTAATGCAGAGCCCCCAGTTGTTAAGAAGTCAAAACATTCAGAAGCACTAGGCAGTCTAATATCCTGCTGTTCTTCATCCACCCACTTACTTAGTTCTCTCCTCATCATCTTTCTGCTCCCTTCTGTAAAATGGGGGTGAATCAGCAGAAACAAGCCAGCAGAAGGCCTTTAACCACACACGTCACAATTGGGTGTAGGCAAACAAACAACACGGAGATGTCCTGATGGGGGGTGTGCTCTGCCAAGGGCAAAGCAATCCCTGCCCACAAAAACTTCCACCTTCTGTTTCAGGTGGTCTTTTTGAGCCTCTAATCTCTTTTCTTGTTAGCTTTGAGACACCAGAAAAGGAAACAGCCAAAGTTAACTCCTTGAGCACAGGAGGCCTTACACACAAATCAGTTTTCATTTTGCAGAATATGGATATGTACTTACAGATACTAAAACCCAATGTCTGGAGTGCCCTTGGTGCTGTTCTTGGGGTGACTTCATGGGAGAAGATGGTATTGGGTTGCCCCTCAGGACCGCAGTGTAGTTGTGCAGAGAGAAGCAAGTGCAGGCAGCCAAGCAGGACCAGAATTAGCAGTACAGATGTCCACAAATAATTTTATCCATGGAAGAAAAGAGAAGCTTGCCTCTTGTAACACTGAAATTCTTCCCTTCTACCACATGAAACAGAGCCCCTGCAATGTGCAGCCATTAATCCTCTCCATCTTTTCCATTATATGGAGTATTGCTTGCACAGACAGGTGCTCTAGAGGTTGCTTTTGGTCTCAAGACAGATCACCTGTCAGTCAGTTGCACCAGACTAGGATATTTCTCACATATTTGTTCACTTCAAATGTGTTTTCTTCAATGTCCTGACTAGCACACTGAAGAGTGATATATCTAGTGGGGATGCAGTATATTCTCCATGGGGGAATAAAGCCAAACTGCAATGGTTTTACAAAGTCTGTAATTTCCTGCATACTGTGTAAAATTGGCATAGTCTCTGAGAAAGCTTGGCCATGGGGTTTGCAAGCATGAGCTCCTATTGCATTACCTAATGTTTTAGGAAGACATAAAGACTGGTTTATTTTAGCAAAACCACAATCAAAGGTAAAATCCTCTTAATTATTCATGTTCAGTAAAGAATTCATGGCAGTGCCCTTATGAAATCACATCCTCTCTCCATCCCAGTCATCCCATGAAACACCTTTGGCACCTGCCTCAGTACTTTGGCATTTGGTATCAAAAGGGTAGAATGATTTTGTCACCCTGGAGCTGGAGTTACTCAGCTTGAGACCCCTTACACTGCACTGACAGCCCACATTTAGAAGCCACAGACACCTGCCAAATGAGACACCCAAATTGCCTTGAAAATTCCCATCTGTCCAGATATGTTTCATGAATAACCAAATTGCTTTTATGATTTCTGCATCATTTTGCAGATCACTTTTTCTGTTGCCAGCACCAGCTTCCATTAGAAAGCTGTACTGCTCTAGTAGCAAGATGCAATGCTAGACTTTGAGATGTGCATTTTAGACATTTTTATCCTTGTGTAGGTACCTATAAATCAGGCTTTGGAGTGGCAGGAGGAATGTCTGAGATTCATTAGAGACTTTCTGCTGTGTAGGTCCATCTCAGGAAAGGTGGACAAGGAGGGTGGAGATGGCAAGAGGAGAACCAGATCCCTGTCACATTCGTGGCACATGTGGCCCCAGTAAGCCCAAACCAGACCTCCCCACATCCTAGCCCAGTGTTCCTTCTGGGCCATTCTCATACTGCAGAAACAGCCCTATTTTATACAGACTACTCCAGAAAAACTCCAGTGGTCTAGAAAAGCCAAAAGCAGCACAGTGTAATTCCACCTTTCTGCCAGACAAGCTGCTGCACTCCAGCCTGGGTGGCTGGCAAGGCTCAAAGGGAGTATCAGCCATTGGCAGCTCTGTGCCATTACTGTGTCTGTGCCCTCCAACAGTGAGGAGGTGCTTGTGCTGGATTGAAATCCTTCTCTGGCCTCTGTGACCCACTGATGGCTAATGCCAGCTGCAGAGCAGAGTACCTCATTCACTGCATCCTTCCCCAGAGCCATCTCAGCTAATAAATGCTGTCAGTGAGAAAAATGGCCCCAGAGGCCAGATTTCATTGTCAGAATCTGGCCTCTGGCACTGACTGTCTCATTCACTTGTGACTTGTAAGCTCAAGGCCGTGCTGTGTTTTCCCTGGCAGTAACTAACCCGGGCTCCTGCACATTGGGGGGAGTTTGGGCTCCCAACACATTGGGAGTTGTCCTGGGCAGGAGCTTGGGCATCCTCTACCTCCAGGTTCTCTTCCACCCTCAGAACTGGCATGGTCTGTCCCTGCACGTGGGATTTTCTAAGCACAAGCCACACAAGGGCCTTTCTACAAGATGTGAAATCTCAACCAGTAGCAATCCTGCATCTGTGCCTGCCATAGTTTTTGATGCTCTCTTTTTTTTGCATATATACCTCTCCATTCCCTGGGAGATGATGCAGGCACTAGCAGAAGTGGCTGACAGCTCTTCCCTCTTGGGGGTGCCTTGCTGTGTGCTGTTTGACAGCACTCAGACAGCTGAACAACAAATAAATCCATTTATTTTCAAAAATCAATCCTCACAGGAACTCTGGGGAAGACAAAACTTGTATTGCACTAATTATATTCTATAAAGTATCCCTTTATGCTTCACAACAGTTTAAGGAAGGAACTCAGGATATGATAATAAAAGAGAGGAAGAAATTGAAGCACTGTTCAGTCTGTCCTCATCTGCTCTACTGCTGAGTTTGATCTGTATTCGTTGTAAGAGGAAAATGTGGTCCTACCCTATCTTCTTTAAGGGCAAACAGCATCCAGAGGTCATTCAAAAAGATCACATAACCAGCTATAACCAACATAAGTAATTATAATGTATTTACATTGCCACAGTATACTTGGTTGGTTTTTTTTGTTAATAACTTCTGTTATGTAGTACCTTTGTCAGAAATCACCCATTGTCATCAGCTTCTCCAGAGAGCTCCCACACAAAATAAGGGCTGAATGCCATCCTCATCTCCAGTCTGATAACTATTGGTGAGCAGCTGTGTTAGGAACCGTGGTCAGATCTGCCTGCTGGACACAGTACCTGTTTACATTTGAATGTTGCCTCCCAGCTTAGAGGAAATCATCTGTTCCCATCAAGCCAGAACTTGCCTTTTTCTCACAGCTTATTTTTAGCATATTGTACTTATATTCCCGGAGTTCCTAAATCTGAGAAGGAGGTGTTTACTAACATTTTTTCTGAGGCAACTTAAAATTTCCCATTTGTAAGCTATCTCTCTGTGCCAGTCAGGTGACTACTGCTAAGCCTGCAGAGAAGTTTCACACATTACACAATAATTTGTGGTGATCCTAGCAACAACTGTGTTGGTTAAAAGGTGTCCATTATATTCTGTGACCTAATGTTTATCATGCTCAGTGAGCAACACTCGTGGCTACTTCATTTAGGTAGTTTATAAAGCTGAACTGCTGAACTACAGAACCAGCCTTGTTCCCAATGCAGGGAGCTGCTGCTTGTGTTGTAAAGGCCACTTGACTGCACAGGCTGCTGCGTATGTGCAAAGTGCTGTCAATTAAAAAAAACCAATACAAACAAACAAACAAACAAAAAAACAAACCACAAATAAAGCCCAGAACTATGCCTATTTCTTCTTTAGACAGATACAATCACTCCTGCTTAAGCTCACGTGCAGTGAAAGTAGTCACTGAAAGGAGCTCTTCAAATCCCCTGCAAAGGCCGTGTTCAGACACTATTTGAGTGATGACTGTAATCCATGAAATGAGAAGCTGGGGGCAGAACTGTGCCCTCAGGGCACAGGCACTGCTTTAAGGCACAGAAGACTACCCAGGCTCTGCAGCCAAGGCAGCACAGCTTTGTTATGGGAAGTAAACCCAAATCCACACAGGAGCCAAAGTTACTCCTAAAGGAAGATCCTCTCAGACACAAAGGTCCTCCAATGGCATGAATTTTGTTGCTGCAGTTTGTACTCAGAAGCTGATAAAGTCAGAGGAGATATCAAAGCAGGGATGTAAGTGTCCTGTGATGAAGCCTGGGTGAGTTAGAAGGTTGCCTTGTTTTGAGCAGCCTGGAACAAAGGTGTTTGGCTGTCAGAGACCTTTGGATGCTGTGTCCCAAATGTCTTGTGTCCTCATGCCTGGAGGGAAAGAATTGAGACTGCCATTTCATACAGTTGCTTCTAATCATCTGCCAGCAGCACCTCAAGGCTCCAGCCAGCTAGTCCCCAATCAAGCCCTGGTTCTCAAACAGATATTTATAAATTCAGAATACTGCACTGCAGCAAGCAACGCTGGCATAAATTCCCATCTGTCATGCCCTAATCATCTCCCAGCACAGTGATCAATCTCTTTCAAATTCAAATGATCTTAACCACTTGGTTTCTAGAAAATACACTGCAAGAAATGGACAGTGTACCATCCAGGACAATTTAGGGGTGCTGACCTATCCAGCAGCTGTTATGTAGCTCCACCTACATTACAGCAGAGCCAGATATTTTTATATCTCCATCATCATCATCATCTCTGCGACAGTTCTCATCACAAACTACCATGCTAGTGCAAGAATTAGTGTCAACATGGTTAAAACATGGTCACAAATACTCTTCTATCACCTTTCACCCCCAGTGGGTAATTTTTGCCCACAGGAGAGCGGGACACTGAGGAGACACTCAGGAGTTATTGAGAGATTGGCACAAGGACACAGTTGGTCACAGAGAGTGGTGTGCCCACCCACTTCCCATATTACTGAGCTTTAGATACTGTTTGAGGACACACCAAGGACCAGCTTAACACTGGCTAGGAAATGGATGAAGGACTGAGGCATCCATAGCTCATCTACGCTTTGCCTGAACAGCGTGCAGCAGGAAAAATACTCGCAGACCCTGTGCTAAGACACTGGCATACTGGCAACTTTCTGCTGCACCCCAGTATGTATCTGTTTTCACAAAGTAAATGGTGTTACTATATTTCACATTATCCAGAAAAAAAAGCTCTAATGTGATCCCAGGGAAAGCATTTCCAATACAAGATGCAGTAACCCTTGCAGAAAAAATTGGGTAGAGCTTGTGTGTACTTTGTCAGATCAATTTTCAAATCTAGCTCACCAAGCAAGGCTTGCTGGCCTTAGATAAATAACTTGCATTTCAGCACACTGCTGTGGCTGGGAACCCTGGGAGAGGCAGGGCAAAGGGTACAAGGGGCTGCTCATAAATCTGCTCCTGTAGCAAAACAGAGTGGGGTTAGAACCAAGCAGCAGGACCCCTGCAATAGATAGAAAGTGTGAGGAGCAGGGCTGCTGTACCTGAACACAACGTGGCCTCAGCATCCTTGCAGGAGCTGCTCTGGCAGTCAGGCCAGAGTTACCAGCAGGGACCAATGCCTTCAGACATCCCCCTTGCTGCTCACTGGCTCCAGCTGCTGCTACTGGAATGAGTCAAATCCAGAGGATTTAAAGAGAAGATGCACCCCATGGGTCACATCCAATATCTGTGAAGCTGAGGCAGTCAGCCTGGCTGGCCAAAGCCAGCAGTGGCTGCAGAGCCATGATAAACACTCCAGCTCGAGGATTTCCTTGACAGTACATCACTCACTGCACCTCCAGGGCTCATCAGCAGGCACAGCAGAGGCATTTCTAAGCAAGTAAGTGAAAAATGACACAGCAGTTCTGGCTGTATCACCTCTTGTCTCCCACGTCTGCGCTGAGCTGAAATCAATGCAGTTGTGTTCACATGAATGGAGGACAGAATTGGGAAAATTCCCCTGAAGGCAATTTGAGACAGTACCATTGGAAAGATCGTGCTTCTTTTTTTTTTTTTTTAAATATAGGGAGAAAGTCAGTTGATTGTCACGTTCGGTTTAGTTTTTTTTCCAAGATACAAAATTAATACGTTCAGTTAACACAAAAATAGGTGAGGGCTGTTAGTCAAGATCATTCACTCTGCTGCAGTTCATTTCCCTGGTGGCAGAAATCTGCTCCCAGACAGCAGGCTTTGAAGGCATTCCTGAAGGAGGAAGTTTTTTCAGTGCCAAGTAAAACAGTTTTTAAAAAAACAAGTATTTTCACTTGTAGGACGTGTCCTAGGCTGCCATTACCTTTATGTTACCAACTTCCTTTTTCTCTGGTTTAAAGGAATCTTTACAATTACTGTTGATTTGCTTTGGGAAACCCATCAAAGCTGGCAGAAATGTTTGAAGCACTAAATGCACAGAAGAGGTGATTTACAGAACTTGGGAAAGTATCAACTAGAAACACTTGGCAGTCACTTCTACAGTAAACCAGATCTCTGATTTTTAAGCACTTCTTCAGGTATTCTAGCCAAGTGATACCAGTCTCTGATGGGAACAATCTTGTCTGTCTCATTGTAGCCAAACTGATAGTAGGAATAATAGGAATTTTTTTTTTTCCCAATTCAAGACTACAGAGTAAGTTCTAGTAAACAACAGGAAGTAGTTAAAATTTGGCTACACCTTAGTGCTCCAGCAAATCTCTCAAGTACTACAAGGGCTGTTTATATTCACTACCCTTCTCATTCATCCCTTGTTATATGAAAAAGTGAAAAAAGCAAGGTGGGAAATAAGAGTAAGTGTGTGTGTGAGTGTTTTTCCTCCTGCTGCCACTCTCTTTGTGCGCACAGACAGGAGTCCCAGCACTCCTCAGGCTGGATTCAGGGGTTGGATTCCACAGCTGAGAGCAGGGCCACATGCTCCTGTCATTGCAACAGCTTCTCTGAGACACCCAACTGGGGTGTTTTCCTTTTGGTTTCTTGAACCAAAGGTGGTCATGTTGCCAAGTGCTTGAACAACTTCAAGCAAGTGCTCAGAAAAGCTAACCTTACATCTTAATAGCCTAACTCTGTGTTTCTTTCTCCACAGCAAACATCTTGACAGTCATCATCCTCTCCCAGCTTGTAGCTCGCAGGCAGAAGTCCTCCTATAATTACCTTCTAGCTCTGGCTGCTGCTGACATCCTGGTTCTCTTCTTCATCGTCTTTGTTGACTTCCTCATGGAAGACTTCATCTTAAACAGACAGATGCCTCAGGTACTGGACAAAATAATTGAGGTTTTGGAATTTTCTTCCATCCACACGTCGATTTGGATTACGGTCCCGTTGACCATCGACAGGTACATCGCTGTGTGCCACCCCCTCAAGTACCACACGGTCTCCTACCCTGCTCGTACGCGCAAAGTCATCGTCAGCGTCTACATCACCTGCTTTTTGACCAGCATCCCCTACTACTGGTGGCCCAACATTTGGATTGAAGACTACATCAGCACGTCCATGCACCACGTCCTCATCTGGGTCCACTGCTTCACTGTGTACTTAGTGCCCTGCTCCATCTTCTTCATCCTGAATTCCATCATTGTGTACAAGCTGCGGAGAAAGAGCAATTTCCGCCTGCGAGGGTACTCCACAGGGAAAACAACAGCCATTTTGTTTACTATAACTTCTATTTTTGCCATACTGTGGGCGCCAAGAATAATCATGATATTGTATCACCTCTACGTGTCTCCTATAAACAACAGCTGGGTGGTCCATATTGTGTCGGACATCGCCAATATGCTGGCACTGCTGAACACTGCAATTAATTTCTTCCTCTACTGTTTTATTAGCAAAAGATTTCGCACAATGGCAGCTGCCACCTTGAAAGCCTTCTTTAAGTGTCAGAAGCAACCTGTGCAATTCTATACAAACCATAACTTTTCCATAACAAGCAGCCCTTGGATTTCCCCAGCCAACTCTCACTGCATCAAAATGCTTGTTTACCAGTATGATAAGAATGGAAAGCCTATAAAAATATCACCATGAAAAGGCCAATAGTTGGAGTTTCTGGGTGCAAGTTCTTCTCAAGTGGTTACATCTTCAGGATGTAATTTTCTGAAATGGCTGTTTTGAAGAGAGGTCATTTGATTTCATTTCCCTGGGTGGCCAGGGGCAGATCAGACTGTCGGGAGGAAACAGGAGCACTTGATTTTAGGAGCAAAAGTGAGAAGGCAAACACCTCCATCTCTTATATAGCATTTTGAATATGCTTCAGAGTTCAAGTCTTAGTGTTCAGTCACACTCAAACGTTTTGCATCCCAACACCAGTGCAATCCAAAGGGCATCAGAAGGGCGAAGCCACAGCAGTGTTTAATTACAACCTTCTAAAACACAACAAAACCTTACTTGACCATCAGTTTGCTACCGAGAAAGTAAACGGATGCTTCTGTGTACTGTGGAAGGTGCCATTTCTGGAGCGTGCACTTGCCAAAAATTATGTGTCGATTCTGGCATGAAATGCCACCACACACAGTTGTGCTGTCAAGACCTCCTTGCAGGAGGCAGCCTGTGAGACACAAATGGTGACAAGCCTGGTTTTGGCTCATTTGAGCAAGGCTTGAGGACTGATACAGTACCTGTTGCAGCCTTGGCATGGAAAGCAACCCTGCAAGCTGCCAATATTTGCCTGTTTTAAGTTGTTATTTAAGAATGTGATTGAGACTGGGGAGCTCGAGGGAGGGAGGGATGTTTCTAGAGCCAAGAACAAAAGCAGCATCTTTTCCCAGCTATTTCAGTCATGGTGTCTAAGGACTTTCAAGGGTGAAACCAAGTCCTGCCTAAAGCAGGGCTCTCACCGAAGCAGTGATCTCCTGTGAGCAGTGATCAGAGCCTTCAAGTTCCTTCTTAATCAGTACAGGTTCTCAGTTATCTCCTATGTTCAGGCCTTTAGGGATTACCATATAAAAACCTCAATTTAAGATTTTCTCGTGATGGATGATGCCATCCTATTGCAAATTTGCCATTTAGTTGTTTAAAAAAAAAAAATCAACTGTGAAAGAAATTCATTAAATACCCAACAGCAGTAGAAACATTAAAGCCTTAGTTTAGGCTGATCTAAGTATTTCACTTATTTAAAGGAAGTTAGCTTTTCTTCCTTCACACTCAAAAACCAGCATCCCATGAATGCTGAGTGTAGAAAATAAGGGATTTACAGGAATGCTGAAAATGCATTTATTTTAGTTTCTTTCCCTTTAAAATCTTGGCATGTGGTCTCTTGGAGCCACATGCCACAACCTGTTTATTCATTGGGCACTTACTAGAGCCTCACTGGTGTGAGGGCAGTGGAGGTGCATGGTGAACACAAGGCCAGCATGGTCAGTGCACACAGGTCAGTGGTAGCTTGGTGCTAACGCTGTGTTTGTGCCTGTGCCCATCTCCAGTGCCAGCAGGAAGCTCATGGTGCATCAGGAACTAACACTGAGAGGTCCTCCCAGGAGTGATCCAGTCAGTCCTGCTATGGTGGGATCGGAGGGCTGAAAACATCCTTCTAAAACACATGGATGGCTCAGCTTTGGTGCAAATCCCCTAAGAAATGCCAAGTGAAGTCCTGCTGAGGACAAGAGCCTGGTTCCCTTCTGCCACAGAGGTCGTGTTTGCACAATGCCTGGTACCCACATCCTGCAAGAGCCAACCCCACCAACCCCGAGCTCACCTTCCCCAGAAGGGAATGGCAGCAGAAGGCACAGGCCATGAAAACCAGGCCCAGGCCAAGGCATGGAGGGGCTCTCTCTCTCAGGAGAGACCTGGACTCGCTCAGGAGCAGAGAGGGGACACCCAGGGCTCCAGGAGCACACGCTGCCCAGGGGCAGAGCTGCTCAGCAATTCTCTGCGAGGTGCTGAGGCACCCCAGGGACCACACAGGCCAGAGCAAGGAGAGGGGCACGTCTGGGGAAATGGGGGCTGAGAGCAAACGCTGACCCTTTCCACCCTCACCCACCAAAGGGATGGTAGCCATTCCAATGTCCCCAAAGAGAAATGGGGAGCTTCTCAGTCTGTTGGCTGTTCATCCTTGTGATCTCAAAGCTTCACCCTTGCAATAATAAAGTGTAAAAGGGATGCTCAGCCTTGCTGTGTCTGTCATGACAAGGTTAAAATTATTGCTCCCTTTATAGTGTTTTACAGAAAATAGGTTTTGTGGCCATCCTCCCTGCCCTTCTCTCAGAAACCTCCCCCTGGTCTTTGTCAGTTGATAGTAACCAAAGTTACCTTATGGAAAAGGTACTGTATGTTTAATTTTTGAAAAACACTGTATTTATAACTTATTTTTATTCTACATTTGTTATGAGGAATGCTTGTCTGAGTTAAATGTAAACGAGTCTGAAGTGCAATATCCATATAGATAAGTGGTTCATTTTTGAGAATGTATCTATTGAAAAAATACCTATTTATACAAGAAGTTCACTATTCTACTTAATGTAATAGTAACCTTAAAGAAAATAGTGAATGTTTAGGGCTTTTATTTATTTAAAAAATTCAGTTAAGTGCATGGCATATGCTGCCATTCACATGCTGTGACTCAGTAATTTTTGTAACATAATGTTTATCCTGCAAACTATCAGTGTCATCTGATTTTTTCTGTCCTGATAATGTATTTTTGTAAATTACCTTATTTAAAAACAAAAATATTTCTGCATATTTTTTTCTCTATGAAAAATAATGCATTAAATTCTTGTAACTTATTTGGAAAAACTCACAATCGTTTTCCCACATCCTTTTAGAAATGACAAGGTGCAATATTCATGTACAGTGGATTGATCATGTCACTTCTGATAATTTAGGGCTTTAAAAGCTTGCTTCCAAAGCTCTTTAAAGTCAAAGGGAAGGTTGCTAGTGGGTTTTGTGGTTGGTTTTCCCAATCCCCGTCATTTTAGGAGGGGTTTGGATCAAGCTGTATCTTGTTAGCAGACATTCAAAGCAGACATTCTTAGAGTCCAGTTTGGATAATAAAGCCTTGACTTTTTAGTCTGCCATATGGGAGCTGCTGTTGATAATACTTGCCTTATTTTTGGTTGTGTGAAGCATCTTGCAATGACTGTTGCTAACTAGCCATTGTCTTGCTGTATTATTTGTACCTCCTAATTTTCCAATAGTAAAAACTTAACCAAGCACATATAGTGTCATTATTTAGGGGAAAAAAGTATCCTGGAGACAAAACCATCTTTGTTGTGGAGATGGTCTTTTGTACTCTAATTTATATTTCAAATATCTACAATTAGAAAAAAATAAGCTGTGAATGGACAGTTTTACAATGACTTATAGGTACACATTCTTGAAGACCACAGCTAGGAACAAAATACTTTTTAGATGAGTTGCTGGTATATGAAATTATGGGACCTATCACCTATTTAAATTGTGAATATTGATATTTTCATAAGTAAATAATATATTGTGTTTGACAAACTTGTTTGTATTATAATAAATTATGGTGCATAACTTACTACTGTGTTTGGAGCTATTGTTTGATTTATGGATTCTTATGATATACTTCTGATTTATAGATACTTATGATGCACTACAAATAAGAGATAGAAAGTGGATTCTAAACCTCAGAAGACTGCACGTGGAAGAAAGCCCAACATTTTTTCAAATGAACATGACTAACACTGCAGATTTCATACCCCCAGCAAATGTAAAACTATCTGGGATCAAGCTCCTTATTTCTCTGGAGAAGTAAAAGGATGTGAAAAGGACAAAAACCACTAAACTAAGCACAGAGTAGAGAAGAACCTGACCAGAAAATTTCAGAGATCAGAAGAGATCAAGAGACCAGAAAATGCCTTGGAGATCAAACACTGAAGGGTTAAGCACACTGAGAGGACCGTGCAGGCAATGCTTGTCAGATTGCCCTGCTGTAAATGGCTTGGGAACAGGTTTTAAAATACAGCTTCAAAATGAGGGGAAAGGGGCACTGCAGAAAGGGGCAATGTCAGACTTGATGGAGCTTATCAGAGTTGTTCCTCAAGGAAGGAGCCTGGGGTCTACCTGTCTCGATACTTTCATTAACAGCTGTGGCATGAGACTGATGTCTTCATCAAGTACTGATGAAGTGTACAGGTTATTAAAACTGGAATTATACTGCTGGCAGAGGACTGAAGGACAGGTATTTCATGTAAGAATCAGATGACCTTGCAGATTGCAGTGATAAAAATGGGATGAATTCAATAGTAATAAACACAAGGTTCTCCACTTGTCTGCCTGTAACAATACATTTGCTATAAAACCTCAGCATTCAGAAACAACCAAGAACCCAGTTGTGCCAGCTGGGCTTGAATGACAATGAGTCACCAACAGAAAGCAGCTGAGAAAAATCCCAGAATGTAATCACAGACACTTCTAACGATACAGCATGGTATTAATTGCATTTCTTAAGACTTCATGTGCCATATGCATATGTATATAAAGGGATAAGTAGCAGTGCAGAGAAACTTGAAGATACTGATCTGGAACAAAAATAAGCAGTTACAGATTTTCCTCAGGTAAATTTGTCCTGGAAGTTAGAAGACATTCTAACTACCACCAAGGCAGGGAGGCTCAGCAAAAGCCTTGCTAGCAGCCCAGATCTCCCCACGGGTTTTAAATGGAGCCTGGAGGGTTCAGGCACAGAATTATGAGATGAGGCAGGTGGCAAATGGCACGCATTGGGACCGTGCTTCCTTGGAGCTAGCAGGTCCCTAACTCAGCTCAAAGGACAGCAGAGGTGTCCATTCATCCCATCCTGTGCTGAGGGGCAGCATGAGAGCCATGAGAGCCAGCAGCTACTCAGAGCAATTCCTGCAGAAAGCCACAATTCCCCCAGCAGCTCTCACAGTGGGTGCTGCAGGTGGGACCACTCCAACACACACCACTGAACTCACACTGACTTCTGCCTCAGCTTTCAGTTCTTTAAACACCTCCTTAAGCCCTGCAAGAAGAGTAGATTTTTAAAAAGCAGCCTCATATAGTCCTGAACAATTAAATAATAATCCTACTCTTAGCAGGCTGGGGCTGGATTTGCAGGATCTGCATTTCTGACAGCATGCAATTAATTCCCAGGAGCTGTCAGACACACTAAGGGGGTTGAAAGGCTCCAGCCTTTTGTAATAAATAGGCATCAAAAATGAATTTACTTTTAGCTTCCTACAGGGAACCAAATACACAAAAATAGTTATTACAATTACAAAATTGTATAAAAAATATCAAAGGCTTATGTTTTCCTGCCTTACCAACAGGCTAGAAATGCTGCTCCACCTATTTCTCCCAATCTGCACCTTTTTCTAGCAGACTAAATGGACAAGATGAGCTGCAGGCCAGAGTATGATATTGAATATTACAGTCTTACAGATTAATTTGCTGCAACAGGACATACTGAAGACCTTCAGCTGTGCATGGCTCAGCATTGGCTCGGGATGTACAGCAGCACAATGAAACAGCTCCTGGTCTGAGGATTTTACAGGGACTTGTGGTGCTCAGGCAGAGCCTTGTGCTCCAGCAGGTCCATCAGGTGCAGGTTAGCCTTGGAAAGGGGTCGTGGGAAAGGCAATAATGTGGAACAGAAAGAGGCACCCTGTGATGCTGTCCCTGTCATGGCAAGGAAAGAGACCCTGGGATGGGTTCTGCTGCTGGAACCTGGCTCCAAATGGAGCAGTGACCCCCAGGCATGGGCACAGCCCTGCAGATAGACAATGGCCAATGACTCCTAAACAAAAAGCAGCAAAGGGTTAGTGTCACAGGAAGGAACAGCTTCTGGTGCTCTAAAACATCATTTCTCCCACCCTTCCAGTGTCACAGCACAGTGAGGCAGCCCATCCACAGGAGAAGTGCCCAGGCCCCTTGCTGTCCCTGCAGATCTGCCTCACAGGTGGGATTCCCCTCATGACATGAAGATGACTGGCACACAGAAAGTCCTCACCAGCCACTCCTCCCAACCAGCAGAGAGAAATTCATCTTGGCCACTGAAAATGCCCAAAGTGCAGCAGAGGGGACACATGCCATGGTCCCAAGTGGTACATCATACAAATGAGGACAGTGCTGCCACCACCAGCCACCCTGCCTGCTTGGAAAAGGGCAAAGAATTTAAATAGTCAAGACTTTTCCCTCATGGATTTTATAATGGAGTTTTCAGCCCAGCCTCAGGACAACCAGACTTTCCAAGTAACAGGATTGGAGGCATTCAGCCTTGGGAATTAAATATCACTGTGAGCCTGGTGACAGGCAGTGGCTTCCAGCAGTACCTTCCTAGTCATTTGTCACAGTCATCTCTGTAAATGTAACTGATTCTGCTGGATTGAGCTCCCACAGGCTTCTGTCCTGCAGCTACAGACCTTCAGTGTTCCTACATTTCTAGAATAAAAGTGTGAGTAAAAGACCAAATCTGAGCTGTCATGTTCAGGAGGAAATCCATCAGCCTATGAGTAGTGCACATCCAGGTATTGGGCTAAATTCACACAGGGCTGCAGCGAAACAAAATTGTGTGTTTTAGCAAACATTGCTTAAAATAGTCTTTAGCAGAGATCCATTTTCCTGGATTTCTTCTGTGTTTTTTTATTTTTAATTAGGTCTCCCCTTTCCCCCATATCCTTTAATGAAGAAAAGTAGAGTACATGCTGTGGAGTTTTTCCTCCTTTTTCTTTCTTCTATCTACTTATGAGTTTCAGAGAAAGCAACCTAATTGAACTGTGGGCAGTTTTAGAGAAGGGATAACTGTGCCCAGTAACACAGGAGCAGAGGAATCATTTGTATTACCTCTTCTTTTAAGCTTTATTGCTGGGTTCAATTTAAACAGAAACAATCCAGCCCCCTGTCTCTTGCTGTGCATCATAAACAGGTCAGATGATAATTGCTTTTAATTATAATAATTGCTGACATAATTGCTTTGCTTGTGTTTAAGACAAGAAGTTCACGTTGGTGATGTTGAACCATGAGATGCAACATGCCCCAGCTCCTCCAGGAGCTTCTACTCTCTCTGAGCTATCAGCCCAGCTCCAGGCTCCAAAATGGTCACCCTGTCACCTGCACAGCCCAGCACCCCCACTCACAGCCCCTTCCCTTCTCACCCTGTCCCCTGCTCACAGACAGGCAGGGCTGCAGGGCTTCTCCACACCCTGTCCCTTTGTCCAGCCACTGCCTGGCAGGGACACTGCACAGGTTTGCTGCATGGCAAGTTTGCATGGAGGGGAAAATGGGGAAGTTTGGGGAGGTGCTGCTATAAGCAACCCTTATCCCTAGACTAGAGAGCATTATACAGAGCCCAGGGGTGCAGAAGCCAAGACCAGAAGATGCTACTATTTTGATTTTAAATTGTAGATGTCAAATGAATCATATTGTCTAAATCTCCCCAATCTGATCCAATAGTCACTTTAAAACAGCATCTGTTGTTATTTATCACCAATATTAATAGAGGTTGTGTAGTGAAAATGAGTTGAAAGCTGCTTTACAGATTTAAGCTGACTCAGACTAGAAAAGCACAAAGTAAAGAGAACCAAGAACTATCCTGAGATATAAAAACATTTGAAAGGAGTCCCCCTCAGTGCCAGCACAGCTCCAAGTGGACCAGAGGTGCATCCCCCCCCTGCAAAGCTCCACAAACCAGTGGTGAGGACAACGAGCAGCCCTGTCTGCACTGGTGGGGTTAATGTGCCCAGCTGTGACAGGAAGTACCCCCAGCCTGGCCAAGCCAACCAACAGGCACAACTGCAAGCCATCCAAACCTTCTTTTGAAGCTGCACCCCAGAGGCTCTCCAGCAGACCACATCTGGCCACAGCTGGCTGCTTAATCATCTGTCTGCAGGAAGAGCCACATGCATAATAAACCAATTTTCATTTAAGCCAATCTTGCACTGGTGTGACCTTTTCCAGGAGTGCGTTTGGGTAAACTCCAGCAATCAACAGCACTAAAGCTCAGCAGCTGCGTGCGGGGCGGCTCCGGCAGTGCAGCCCCGGGAGCCCAGCCCCGGGAGCGGCCAGGAGGAGAACAGCACCCGGGGTTTGTGTCTGCCAGCCCTGGGAGAGCAGCACTCGGCGGGGAAGAGAAGGCTACACATCTGCAGGCTGCCTGGAGAGGCTGCTTAACATGCAAAGCCACCACACGGAATGGGAGCTACTGCCGTGACTCAGAGGGGAGAATGAACAGGGAAGGGAGGAAATGTGCAGTTTAATTAAACTGCTCGGAATTATCAAAGTGGGGAAAACCGAGGAGCAGCACAGGGGAATCCAGGGGCAGAGGGCAGTGGCTGTCACCTCGTACAGGAGCACATTAGTGTGAATAAAAGGAATCCAAATCAAGAGCATCAGTGGGTCTCTGGAGGGAGCAATCCAGGAGGCACCAAGACAAGGGTTAGGCCACTACAGAGTCATAGAATCATTTGGGTTGGAAAAGACCCTTCATCTCCTGGAGTCCAGCCACAGTACAAAGCAGCAGAAAAGCCAGAGTTCCTCTGATCACCACCTCAGAGAGGTTGTACGAGGTCCCTGCAGAGACTGTGGGTGCTGCAGACCACACAGGAGGACCTCTCCTTCAAGGCCTGTGCCCATAACCCTCAGTCTTCTCTTAATTAGGGCCAGAGTGAGTAAGACAACAACACGGTGGAGGAAAGTGCTGCTTCCAAGTTATATTGGTTTTGAGTTGCAACATTTTGGTGGCAGGGAGGACCTTCCTGGAGCACAGCCTCCCCTGCCCCGTCCCAAAGCAGAGGGGCTGCCCGTGCAGGACATTGCCTCGCGGGAAGAGCACGCTCATTTTAAGGCTCTGTGCAATCACAGACATTAACAGCAGCACTTAATAGAACCTCACATGTGCTCGGTAACCACCCCACACCTGCCAGCCTGTACCAGTTACTGCATTGCAACCAGCAGGCACGCTGCAAGGTACCTCTAAGCATGGATGCAACCACAAGCCAGCAGGTAAAGGCAGAGATGACAATCTGTCAGTGCTGCTAAATACATTAGACAAAACCAAACCATTCTCCACTCAGGCCTCTCTGCACTAGTTATCCTCTTACACCTCCATAAAGCAACAAAGGAGAAATATCAATATCTTAGTGGGGTTTTTAACAGCTGAGTTTGTCATCATTTTTCCCCACTCCAAGTCTTGGGGAGATGTATGAGGACAGGTTATCCTTCTCTGTGCTGAGTCATCCCTGGCCTTGCCCACTTAGAGAGGTGTTTGATACTAGGGTGAGAAAGCCCCAGATGGCAGAACATGCTGCCTTACCAGCATTCCCACTGTGCCCCTTAAGCAGTGCAGGCTCACCTGCAGAGACCCAGGATCAGATTAGTGAACATCAAGAAATTGCACGGCTCTGCTCCCATTGGAGCTGGGGTTAAATTCCAAGAGAGCTGAGTGAAGATATAGCTCAAGCAGCTCCACATGGTTTTGGAACCAGGTTTAAAATATTTAAATGTTCCAGGTGATGAAAATATTGATTACTAAATGGATTCAACAAAACTCATCCTCATATTCACAAGAGACTGAGCATTTAAAATCTACATTGCACACATTTGCTAGTGATTTTCTGGAAAACAAACTATTACATTACAAGTTAAAAGACTTTGCTGTACTTTTCTTAGTTTTCTAAAAGACGAAACTCAGGCTAGTTTTGACCATATAGTTCTCTTGTCTCCAGGAAGCCATCAGACACCTTTCTTGGCTCACAAGCCACACACCTACCCATGGCCACACTGGGACCAGAGCATGTTCCCTCCCCATCCATTTCCCTGATGATCAGTGGGTCACAAAGAAGAACACTGACCCCTTTCTTGTTAGTCAATAGTTTATGGCAGTTGGTATCAGACAGGGAAAATCCAGCTTTTGAATTCTTACAGCTGTCCTGACCTTGTCCTTCAGAGCAGGTTTGTACACCCAGAGCTCCCACCTTTACCTGCCTTCTGCAGCAAACAGCTCTGCTGACTCCACTTGACTCCTGTGGGCCCTGAGAGCTTGGCAGCCTCTGACACAGCTCTCATATTATGAGGAAGCAGGTGGAGAAATGAATGTTGCTGTGGGTTCTCAGACTGGGGAGTGCCACCACCCCCACCTCGCCTCCTGGCAAAGCCATTTCCTGCACCTGCAAAGCCCCATCTCCTCAGGCAGCACTAGCACATTCCCAGTGGCCACAGGATGCTCATTGATGAGGTCTGTGACACAGCTCAGACACACAGGGGCTCGGAAATGTGAGCTGCTCATGTCCAGTGAGCTCCCAGCTAAGCACCAGGTGGTCAAAAGAAAATGATATTTCAGAAGCAGCTCATCTGGATAAGCCCTTTAAATCACATTGTCCTCACCAAGACATCTCAATTTTACAGCTCCTAAATCCAACCTCTCCTTGATGTAAATAAGCAAGCAAGAGCTGAAGAGGCTGAGTTAGTGCAGAGTCAAAAGACATGCCAATACCTGCAGGCACACGAGCACTTTGTGAATCCAGTTTATAATGAACTGGGCACACTGTGAAGGTTTGGCTGGCCAGGCTGGCCTCTCAGCAAGTACAGAGATTTGCTTCCTGACCTGGGGGTAATATAGACAGCTGCTCTCCATGATGTGGGAATACTGCTCAGGATCACTGCCTGGATTTTTTTAAAATAAATATTTTGTTTTGAGAACTTCATTGATTCAGAAATCTGCTGGAAGGATTACTACAAATAGACAATCCTACATTAAAGAGCCACTTTTAAGCCAATGCATGATTTCCAGAAGACCCCTGCCTCCCTCAGGAAACTACAATGTACACCCTGCATGCAGGGACAGCTGTACTACAGCCAGTGTCACCTGACAAAGCTGTAACAAGCTGAAGGTGGCTCCATCAATAACACCAAATGCTGTCAGTGCCACATCTGGTCACTTGGGACAAGTTCCTGTTGCAAAGACACTTCATAGCTTCATTGTACAGGAAAAGATGAAGTTTTTTCAATGGTTTAAGGATTCAGGAACAAGAACTCTGCATTTCCAGGGAACATATTCCAACATCCAGGTCAGCAATTTAGGTCACATCGGCCTTGTTATGCTGAGGACTTCTGCTCTGAGACAAGCAGCCAGCTCCAGAGGACAGGGCCCTAACATGTCAATCCAGGTCCTCAACAGGGAGAAAAAAGCTTCATGGTAAACTTTTTGTGCCACATGCACTTGAAGGAATAATATGAAACACTAAGAGAAGTAACAAATGGACAGAAGGCTACAAACTGTGGAAACAGAGCCAGGGCTGGGAAATCCAGGAGACCAGGCCAGGGTATACTTCCCACAATGGCTGTTAATGCACTGTAGCCCTTTTTACCACCTTGAAATCCCTGGGGGGGATGGTGGGGGAGAACCACCTTGCAAGTCCTGAGCAAGCATAACATTCAAGTGCAGAGGAGACTGTGCTGGCATGTCTTGCAGCCCAGCAGGGATCCCCAGGAGGGATCTCCCTCCCAGGTAGGAGATCTACAAGCAGGCATGGGACATCTCAGCCACCCAGCAGCAGAGCAGTGACACTGATGGCAGCTCTCAGCCTGGACCGTGTCCCAGACCTGGCAGCTCACTCAGCCCTTGGGACACAGGCCACCAGATGATCGAGTAATGACACTTAACCAGACGTTGTGATAACGTCACTGTCCTGGCAATAGCCACAGCGTGAGCAGATAACCCCCCACACCTGCATTTCCTGCCTGCCCACCACTGTGCTTTGTGTACATTTGGAAAAGCTGTGTTGCCAAGAGCCCTGGCAGTAGTGCAGTCCAGTGTGAGCCAGCCACGCTGCAGCTCTGATCCTGGGTACTTCTGGCACTGCTTTGTTCTGTTTGCCAGGGACACCCCAGAAAACAGTTTGCAGGCATTGTAACTCAATGAAACTAGGCATGAAGGGTTAACAGTTCATCTAGAAAGATTAATTTATGCCCAAAACCCTTTCTGTTGTCACTTACTGAGAGAAAAAAGTTAAGCACTGTAAAATGGGCAGCAATAATTGCATTTCCTTAAGGATGTGTCTGGCAGGAGGTTGCTATCTGCTCCATGAAGTACGTGACCATGATACTGTCATTTTGACAGAATCAATGTATGTAGTCATTAATCTTACAAATTAAAAACCCATAAATCTCTGTTAAACCCACTGTCATTGATTAGGAATTACATTACCACAATACACAGAAGCCTTTTAATTTTGTTTTTCCTCCAAAATGAATAAACAGGTCTGTTCAGTTTATCTTCTCCTATGCTGGAGTGATAAAGGGCAAAGCCATTTCATGGCTATGCATCATTGTTTTGGAACAAAATCATACCTAAGAAGCTCAGGAAAAGGGGGAATGAAGAAGAAAAATTGGTTTCCAGGGATGTCATTTAGCCCAACTACCTATTATTGCTTCTCAGGAGTACCAAACACTGAGGCCAAATTTGTCAAACCTTAAATCTTGTAAATTTGGTTGATATATAGCCTGTGCATAGTCCAGCAGGTCTCCTCATGACATTTATTCTGTTGGATTTTTACCTACTTGCCTACTTTTTTTAATGCTCCTAGCCGTTGGAAATAGTCCAGTTTGTTCAGTTATCCAATGAGTCGACCTTCCAAGGTAACAGATAATTACTTCTCATTACGGTAATGACTCAATAATTCACATAAATTACTAGGAAATCCACTGCTTTCTTCTGAATTTTGACATCTGGGTGGTGCTCTAAAATGCAAAAGCAGGCATGAACTTCAGAATAGAGACAATTCTGCTAATGACAGGGATTGATGTTCTGATAGTTCAACACACAAATGCTCTGCTAGACCAGTCTGACTCCATCTTCACTACAAACCCTGCAGTTCTGGTGTGATTAGGTCACCACTTCATCTTGTTCAAGTATTTGGGAAGCAAAGTAAGGTCTTTCTGATAATTAGCTATAAAATTTGGACCTACTGTTCAGATTTAGCCATCTGTCAGTTTTACTGCTGGGAAGATACATATAAAAGAAGACTTCTGAGAATAAGGACTCAGACAAGAGCTTTCTGGAGGTTGTTTCTGGAAGAGCTGGTGAGCACAGGAATGGAGAGTGAGCACCCATGGATACACACCCAGGGCCAGACCAACATCCCAGCTGCATTCCAGTAGCTCCAGCAGGAAACAGAAAGGGCTCAAGGACTGAAACTTGTTCAACTCTTCTACCTTCTTCACTCAGCTTTTCTCACAATGCCCATCCCCTGTAACTACCCCTGGCTTCAAACAAGAGGGAAAGAAACTCTACAAGCTGTCCGAGTTTGGATGCAAGCACCTCGATGGAGGGTAATTAAATATAGCATATGTTCTCTTTTAGTACTTGTTTACAGCTGGAAGATCAAATGGTTTTCTCAGACTTTGATCTTGACGCTTCTCCTTGAAAAAACACAAAGACAAGTTCAATGGACCCTAGTTGCAACTTTTTAGGGATGATGTTGATTGGATTCAGTGTCCCTCAGCAGAGCTGCACACCTTCAGGTTGGGGAAACAGACAGTTTTTCCAGTCTGTAAGGGGAAAATATGCATAAGTTAAACTGAAAAGGTGGGGAACTTCAGGGTGCAAACCCCAAAACAGCAGCTTAGGAACAGAAGTTAAAGAAGCAGCCACCCAGTGTCTCACCCAAACCTCAGGGCTGCTCTCATTGCTTTGTCCCATTCCTGCTCTGAAGTGTTGGCTGGCTTGGGACACACTTATCACTACAACTGCACCTTTTTTTAAATAGAAAAAAAATGTATTTGCACAAACAGGTCTTATGCCAGAATTTTGTAATATTTTCACATAGTTAACATCAGGAAGTTTTCCTGGTTTTCTGGGTAAGCTATTGCTCTAGGGAAACAAGGCAAGTTGTGTAATTTAAATAGTCCCCAAGACCAAGCCCAGCCAGAGGAAGCTATGGGACACTGACAACAGCCAACAATTTAATTTGCCTGAGGGCTAGAAAGTCAGAGAGTAGTACAAGATCCTCTGAACACCAAGTAGCCCTAACAAATATCCCCTTTCAGAAACACTGCAGCTGAATCTTGCCTTTGATTGTATCACAGAGACAACAGGAGTCACTTAGGAGCTTGCTAGTTCTCAAGCTGGCCAGCAAGTCCCAGCCAATCCAATTGGAATAGGAATAGAAACGTTTTCCAGAGTGAAGCAAACCACACAAGATCAGTAACATAGATCCTGGGACAAGGAAAAATTACTGTGTCTGAAGAAGGAAACAAATGAGAGAAAAATCCCAAATCCATTTTTGCCAGGATCTGAGGGAAAATTAAATAGAATGTGGAAGAGCAAAATGGCATTTCTATGTGTGAAATGAGTGGATATGGGGCAAAAATACATATTTACTTTTACATACAAAAGACAACTCCCACTCCACATTCACACAGCTCCTTCTATAGCTGCATGCAAGTGCAGAGAGAGCACGTGCACTGAATTCAAAGGAAAAGCAGTGCAAACCATGAGAAAAGATGGGAAGGTTAGCTCCTGCAGATGCACCTTTCCAAAGAGCACAGAGTGAGTAATGCCTGAGCAACCCCCACGGGGCTTTGACGAGAAACATTACATCCATTTGCTGAGTCTACTTTGAGTGCTAAATACAGCATTTGATAACTTACTGCTTGCAAAAACATGCAGGTAACAGGTAACAAAAGCAGCAGCTAATGACTCTTAATCACCTGCCAGCCAGTAACAGAAACAGACTGCCAAAATATGGACTTTTGGTACGGTTCAATACAGTAACCCCTAGAAGAATGGGATGTGAATAAAAATTGCAACTCCACAATGAAGCCAGGCAGATTTTCAGGGATGTACACACACATACATATTCAAGATAACTCTCTTAATCACCCAGCTATGATTTACAGCACTGAAGGTGGTATCTACTGTCATGGACTTGAATCTACAGAATCAAATTTCAATATTTTGCCTTTCAAACCAACTAATGATGACCTGTCTTGGATACCAGAGGAGAAGGTGGAAGGAATTCAATTTTGAACATTGATCAGTTTAAACAGCAAAATAATTATGCATTTTATGGCTTATTGCAATGGAGTCAGAACTCTTTATATCAGTATCATCTGGGAAAGACCTGCCATTCCAGTCATAGCAACAGATTAAAGATGTCATTTGCTCTGTGTGCTTGAGCTAAACTTACAAAAGCAATGGAGTATCTAAAAGATTGTAATACGGTTTGAAATATTAATGTTTTACCAGTGATTAAAACCAGAAGTTTTTATTATTTAATATTATATTATTATTTATATATAATATTTAATTATTTAATTCTATTTATATTATTATATTATTATTGTTTAATTATTCAGCTGCTCAAGTTAATTCCACTACGATGTTTAGATTGCCAGGGACTTCATAATTTGTAAGTCACCAGAATAATCTTGCTATTTCCTATAGCCAGATTTCTAGCGATTCCAACTTCAAGAAACCTGGTGAACAATCTCATCCTATTTAGACAATTCCATATCACCCTTCTGCCAAACCCAAGTCTTTGCAGTCTTGTTCACATGGGAGTACAGATTACAAGGCAGCAGCTACCAGCTGCCACAGCCTGCACTGCATACAGTGCTCTCCTACTTCCTTGTATCAATCCACTGAGGCCACAGGATTCATGGATATTTTCCCCACCCCAAACATGACTTCCATGCACAAGGCACATGTTTAGCACGTGTTCTGTTAAGGCCTATTTGCCATCAGCAGCAGTGTGAGGGCAGAGACAAGAGTCCTGCTTCAAACACACTCCCTGAAGCCATTCCAACATCAGCAACCCTGCCTGGCGTTGTCCAGAGCCACTTGCTGAGTTCATCGTTGCAGGGGAGGTAGGAAGCCAGTGCCAAAATCAAGACTTCTAAACCAGAATCAGAGCCTTCTTCCCACCCCATATAAAGTGGGAGAGAGATGTAGGGACAAACTTATAAGTTACTGCATTGTCTTTGGTAACATGGATGCAATTTTAAACAAAACCTTTTTGTGTGTCTCAGTCCCCCTCTAAATACTAAACCCAAATGCCTTAATCCTTCTCCACCCCATCTTGGAAGTCTCTCAGCCAGCACAGCTTTTATAATGGCATGCTCCTTCCCTGACTTATGCTAATGTTGTTCTGGAATTGATTACTAGGGCAAACTGCTTAGTGGTGTCTCTCCAAATCAATATTTCACTGCTCTCAAACCACTCAGTTGTCCTCCTCCAGAGCAAAAGCCCATGTGAAGTGCCCAGTAACTTTAGCAGAATTTCAGTGAAGGCCAGCAGTGCAGATCCTCCACCATGCTCCGTTGATCAATCTTTATGGATTTCAGTGGCGCTGCACTGATCTGCACTACCTGGTGATTTGGACCAGCATCATTACCCAGTAGGAGCCTAAAGAAGTTTTTATACCTTTTCACATCACCTATAAAGCAAGGCCTGGTAACATCTGCAATGAGCAGATCAACAGCAGCTCCTTTTGAGTAGTTTACAGCCCACACAGCAGCAAATCACCACTAATGTCTGCTTCTCACACCACATGGGGCTGCAGAGCAAAACCACCTCCAGAGCTGCATTCAGAACTGCTGCAGCTGAAACTTCAATCATCTCCACAGAGGCCAACTTCATCATCCTTAAAATCCTTCCTCACCTTCCCCTTCAAGGTTCTCTTTTGGAGCAGAAGCAGGTGCCCCTCAGCTCAGGGGGCTGTCGTGGTGGTCACACAGCAGGACAGGAGAGCATTTCCCAGCTCCATCTGTGCAGATGAGAGCCTGTGGTTTTATAGGTGTTTCCACTCACAGCAGTGTCTGGAAGGGGCAGGAGGTACATCCCTTTCCAGTTTAGGTCATGATGAAGAATGTGATTCACAGACTAAAATGCAAGTGAGTTTTGTGCAAGGATCTGTCCTAACCCACATACAAAGAAGGCACCCAGGTGTGGGTCCTAGAGCAAGTTGATTTCTCCCCCATAAAATATATCTGGGCCTGAAGCCAATTACCTCAGTGTATATTTCATGCTAACATTTAGGTCAGAAGCAATTGAGTTAAACAAATTCAAATTCCATTTGAATTTTTAGTCTTTATTGTGGTTTGCCTTAAAAGAAAACTGGTTTTCAGAAAGTCCCAGGCAACTGAGTAAATTGAGGCATTTGTAGTCTCAAGCTGGGCACCCAAAAAAAGGGAGAGGGAAGCCATGAGCACTGCTGCTGAGCACTGGTCTGGTAAAAGAGGAAATTATTCCCAGCTCCCAAACTGTAAAGAATTTGGGTAGAGTTCCTTATTTTGTAAATGTGAATTTATTTTCATTAAAAATCATTTGGCATTATTTCAGCACTGTTTAAATTATTTTGGCCAAACTAGTAAATCTGATAATTCAGGACTGACTATAACCAATTAGATTTACTGTATGATACACCATAATCTGATCAAACAGTCTCAAAGGATTTTACTTGTTAGCATTTCAAAAGCATAGGAGGTTTTTGAATAATTTATTACATTTCTTTCAAGCTCATCTTTGTTAATTCATTATGTAAAGATAAGGCAGATGTTTTACAGAGACTTGTGCCTTATCTATTTTAACTTGAATTAATCTGTTGCCAAAGACACCCCCTTTTGACAGACAGCTCAGTGAAAATAACAGATACTGAAAAAGTTTTAGGAGCAGATGAGGGTTGTGGCTTCCAAAATTCAGTTTCAGAGATAAGGGAATTTCCCAGAAACCCCTCCACCCTTTCTGAGAAAGACAATTTGTTCATTTACTTCGCCTTGATTTCCTGTCCCCAGCCTCTGTCTCACTCAGGTTTAGTTTTAACACATCCACTCATCCTTCTGCTACGAGCAACAGCATTTCTTGCATCAAAACCTCTGAAAACAGAATAATTAGCTGGATTAAACAAACCCACAGCACCTCAGTTCAACCTGATGGAAGTATTTTCCCCCTGCCCACTAAGGGAGGCTGTGAGCAGGCATTTGCTCACCCAGCTCAGTACCAGACATCACTCCCTCCTCTGCCTCTCAGCAGCTGCTCCAGGGAGGCAGCTTCCTGCCTCCCCTGCCTCCCGAGGGGACACTCTCCACAGCTTATTTTGCTTTGTTCTTGTTCTGCCCAGCAATGAGCTATTCACCAGAGGCTTGAATTCCTGAGAACAGCTTTACCGAGTTCATTTGGAAAAGGGCACACGTTCATTGCTTGCTCTCTTTTCTGGGAGCTCAGGGCAGCAGGAAAACTCTCCAGGGCTGCAAACACGCATCTGAGCACAGGGGCCTCTTCTACATGTAAATACCAAATAGTGACCAACTGTGCTCACCTGGAAACCTACAGTGAAAACCATCTCACCTCCTAAGTGGTAAATAGTTATCACACAAGCAGCTGCAATTCAGACACATCTTGTGGAATATGATGGATCTGGAGCTGTTTCTTCCTACTGGATATAGGAGTGTAGACAGCTACCCTAAACTTGGCAGATGTCTAAACCTGGGATGACAGAAAACCCAGTGTTCTTCAGCTAGAAGAGGGACTAAAATTCTGTACTTTGAGACTGCAGCTGTGAAAAACAGCACTGCTGATGTATGCAAGCAAGATTGTGGTCTTACACATGGGAAAGAAGAAATTACTTGGAGATTTCCTAGAAATCTATGCCAGGTCAAAAGATTTAGGCAACTTGAAAGGATGTTTGCTGGAACTGCAGGCTTCTTGAAAGCAGAATTGTATTAGCAAAAGCTAGAGACATGTAAATGAGACCTCTGTAACCCAGCAAGCACAATTAATGAATAAACATTACAGCTCCAAGTGAGGGCTGGGACCATCTGAGGAAGTTCCTGCTGCATCCAGTTCAATATTTGTGCTACCCAACAACCCTTCATGGGAAAACAGACATTTGAGTGTCCTTTGAACCAAGGCTGACAGTGCTTGCTATCACAGGTCAGCCAGACTGCTCCATTGTGTCTTTTGAGGGCCAGGACTCAAAGTTTGGCTAAGTTACATGTCAGCACCTGCACCAAGAAGAAAAAACTGTGTATGCAAGCACACAGTAAGATGGCTTTTTAAGTCATATCTGGTGGTGCTCTCGTGCAATATTGAGCTAAAAAAGAAATCCAGCAATAAAGCTGGAATAATCCCAACATCTAATAACCTTCCTTAGCAATTTAGATTTTTTTTTTTAACAATAATGAGCTTTGAATTGTATCATTAGCTAGAATGCAAATTCTGATCCAGGAAGTTGTATTTTATCTTGATTCCATTTTCAAAACCATCTGGACGTCAACCACACAGATGAAGTAGCATCAAAAATACACGGCTATTACTAATTATGGTATGCTGTGCCATTTCTCCCACCACCTGCTAGCAATGACACAACATTACTCAAGAATCAAGCTTGATAAGCTTGATGAATAATTTTAATATTATTTTATTCAGCTTGCAAATTATCTCTGAGCAGATTTTTTTCTCCCCCACCCCTCCCCATATCTATCTTGTTATTTAAAGTTAGTCACAATGGTTTCGGTGACTAATTTCTGATCTCTAACTTGTTTATGAGAACTGTGTTGCAAGCATTTGAGATTTGAAATTCAAAATCTGGTGTAGTTTAGATTTGACATGTAATTCAATAGTGGTTTACTCTCTGACTAGATAACAACCCAGTCATCCTCCCAGAGTGAATTTCTGCACATGAGGACTCAAAGCTCACTTTTTGCCAATGTGTAGTGGTTCCTTACAGTTTGCTGCACCTGCATAGAATGTTCTAAGAATGCAGCAACAGTGAAAATACTAAGGAAGCTTGAGGGTTGGAGAAAAGGCAGATGTAAGGAATTGCCTGAGATTTTCTGGTTTTGAACGATTAGCTTCAAAAATAGCAGTAGAGTCAGCTGTTCCAAACAATACTTCTAAATATGTTCACCAGGGGATCAATTGACAGGAGGCTTCACAAGCACCTGCAGGCAGAGGCAATGACCTTGTGGAAAGAACTGTTCATGTCCCAGCCATCTCCCTGCACAGGTGAGGGTGGCCTCATGAGGCAGAGCTCTAATCCTGTGAATCCTGTCACACGCTGCTCACTGAATGAAGGCTTCTGCTTCCTCACATTCCCCATCTTTTAACCTCCAGGACTTGCATCAGTTTCATTTTGAAGCTGGACATATTTGTAAGCACAACATTACTGAGCAAGGCACTTCTCACACGGGAGAGGGGTAAAGCAGGAGCATTCCTACAACCCCCCCCAGCTGCTCAGATCCAAGCCTGCATTTTGGGAGGGGTGTTATCCCACTGTGGGTCAAAGGAGACAACACATCCCCTCCTCTGTAAGCCAGAGCAGCTCAGGAAGTCTCCCAGTCTCCATTCAGCCCTGTGCAATTCTGAAGGAAGCTTAAACACAAGGCAGGCACCCCCAGGAGAAGTGTTTTCAACCTACCCACATGGAGCAGAATGCTGGGACAAATAAGTGCCCAGGACTGGAGAGCTGAGCACTGGGAAAGAGCTTAGCCACTGCAAACCACAGGGATCAGACCTGCTGCCACCACAGACACTGACACTACTCTTGCAGTCAATATTTCTGAAAATATCCTGCAGCACATGTTGGATTAAAAAAAAAAGAAAAAAATTCAGAGACCATTCCTTGGCTGATATTTTGCAGGGGTCTGAAGTACTCTAAAAGGATGATACATGGAACTTGTGAGAAAAACTTGCACTTTCAGTACAAAACAGACTGATCAAAGAGTAGACAGGGCTTATGAGGCAGCTGTAGCATCTGCCCCATCAGATGGGCAGCTACACCTCATGTATCACCCTGGGCCTAGATGCTCTGATCTTATCACACTGGTTATTTACACAGGGTAGCACAAGCAAATCACAAAGGTCCCTCCAGCCTAATGTTTATGAATGTGTCATCAGAGAAGCTTCTAGAACTGCAATGCTCTCCCAACTGCCCTGTCACAGGCATCTGAGAGCATGCAAAGATGTGTCATAACCAATATTATGCTTAATTATTAATTAAAACACCTGAGAAGAGTTGAAGTTCAGTATTAATTTTATTCTATTAATTATGATTAAAGTACTTTTCACAACTTGCTAGTAGCATTTTCTTCATTAAGGCAGTAATTTCACTCATTAGTTTTCATCTGCAAGTCAGTTTCACACTAGCACTTGGGTTTGCTTTGTAAAAATAAAATAATCAAAAACAGGAACCAAAGCCACACTTTCCAATGAAAAGTTCTTCTATGCTTCAGCTCAGGGAGTTAATTCAGCTATATGCTCCTAATTTACAGTTCTGTCTCAGGGAGATGAAATGCACAGTCAAGTTCCTTACAGGTTTAATTGAGTAAAACAGGACCACTTTGATAGAAGATTTAACTCAGGAAGAGGGGGAAACCTCCTCAAAGCTAGATTAACACTCCAGTGGTTGCTTCAGATTAATTCACATGTTCTGCCTGTTTCTCAACCATGCAAAACAGTCACATTTGCTGTTTCCTGGGGAAAAAAAATCCTGAAAGTTTTTTATCCTGGTGTTCCTGAGGTGAAATGCTCAGGTTCCCCCCTCCACAGTGACGTTTCCCAGCAGTGCACAAGATCTTTGGCTATCTGTCAGGGTGACTCACACATTCAGACTGGCTCCTGTTTGATGTTACTCACCAGGAAAACAAAGCTTTTGCCTTCCTTCATATGACTTCTTTATCCCCAGATCATAATTTATTGTGTCCTCCTTATCAAGGAAAATTTTATTTAATGGAGAAGAAACCAAACTAGGTTTTAGAATCATTTTGCTGAAAATCAAATGGTTTGTCTGGCCCAGTTGGGCATGGACAGCACACATTACTGGCAGCAGCAAGTGGCTAAAGCAAGGATAACAAACATGAAAGGATAAAATCCAAAAACTGGGGGAAGGACCTTGGCACTAGGACTGCAGGCTGCAGATCTGTTTCCTGTTGCTGTGTTTAACCCCAAGAGAAAGTGAAGAACTGGGGTTTGGGTGGTGCTGTGGGAGCAGGAATAGGACACAAGGAGCTGCCTCTGGATAAAGCCCTGGTGCACCAGGGCAGCAGCCACAGCCTCGACTCCACGCAGTGCTGGGGGAACAGACACCACAAGGCACGAGGTGAACTGCTCTGGGCTTTACCATAAATGACAAACCACTGTAAAAGGGCCTCTAGGAGGAAGGAAAGAGAAGGAGAGACTCATCTAATTTTTTAGACCTCCACCACAGCTGTCTAACTGCAACTGGCTTGGGAAGTGACTGTCACAGGGCCCAGCTCTCCACCAGTCAGTGACACTTCTCCTACTCAGTGCCTCCCTCAGGAAGAATGTCAGGGGTCTCAGACCCCTGAGCCACACACCCACTGTGATCACTTGGATGTCAAGGCTATAAAAACAGGGCCTTTTCCTCAAAAGCACCTGCTCAGAAACAACCTGAAGTGTCTCATTCTGAGACTACATGAGTACCCACATACACATTTAAATACCAGCCTGAGCTTCACACCCAACAGGCTTCTGAAGAGCCTGAAAGTCACCCAAAGGATTTGCTCTTGGGGAGTCCAGCCGTGACACCACAGGAGCATCCAGGTCTCATCAGCACAGCTCCTGCACATTTAAGAGCACCACCAATCTATAAACCACACAGCCATGCTCTAAAGACAGCAACAAAGCTTGTAGTGCTCACAAGCCACAAACATTAAATGGTATGTATTCTTTACTTAAAAGCATCACAAGGTTCTCATTTGTGTGATTAACAACCTGCTCAGTGCTATAATCAAATGAAAAGCCCGGATCTTTGCTGACCCCAAAACACTTAAAACAATCAGGAACAGCTATATAAGAACTGTCCTCCATGTTACTTTCCCATTTTACCTTTCCATAGAGCTTTTTCCTCTACAGAGCCCCCAGCAAGATGACATAAGTCCTTCCAGGTCCTTAAAAGCATTCCCACAGACCTATTTTAAGCCTGCTAAAGTCACCTTGTTAATTGCGTCTTCTCAACTTCCTCAGCTGACCACTGCCAAGGGTGACTTCATTTTAGGGAGGAATTTGACTGTCCATGTGGATATTCACATAGCACAGACTTTAGCAGGACCAACATCTGAGCAGGGTCCCGATGTTCTGTCACACAAGTGTTAACACCAGCAAGGCTGTATTTTGGGGTTCAGGATTTGGTGAGCACCTGTGTTGGTAAGGAATGTTAAACAGCACATGCTGCAGGGGATGCTGCAAACATGGTGTCTTAACCCCCTCACTGCCTTCCCCAACAGCCAGGAAAATGCTGTGCATGACTCAGGTGTAGGAGACAGGCAAAGTACCCAAGCTAATTTTAAACTACCTCAAGCTGGAATTAATAACAGGAGCACAGGAGAGAGCCTGGACCTGCCAGGTCACCTCGTGGTGGTGGTGTGGCTGCAGCCACGCTGTTGGCACTAAATCAGCTGGTTCCAGCAGAGCCCATGCAGGGAGGGCAGCACAAACCACATCCACACTGCTTCTTCTTTGCCCTCAGAGCCACCACCCTGACCCACCGTGTCACCTCTGCAGTCATCAAGGCAGCAACAGGAGGCTGTATTAACTCTGCTTGCTCTCATCTTTCCTCCTCCTCTGGGAAAGTTTTGAGCCTCCTAACTCTTGCCACCAGCTGTCAAAGTAATTAGAATTATTGTTTATCCCAGCAAAGCCCTTTGACTGATATCCCTGTGAGAGGGCAGAGCTACTATCCTGTGGCAGAACTGGAGATAAGCACAGGGTGCCATTAGTTTTGAGGCAGGTAGAGAAGAGCAGGGATGTTACTCCTCCTTTGGCTTCCCCTTTATAGCTCTTATTTAAGAGATGACAATGCTTTTTCTTGAGTTTAGCTTTATCTTAAGTGGGTCAGACAGTCCTGGCTGCTGTTTCTTAATGCATCCGGAGAGGGAAGAACAAAGCCCAGCAAATCTTGGGAGGAAGATACATTTTCACACTTTTATAAAGGGCCCAGCATCAGTTTAGAAGTGTCAATGAAACTTCTCCAACTCCAGCCTCAGGAGCTTTGTTAGGTCCTTGCTTCTCAGTCATACACATTACAAAGCAAGAACAGACATGAATGGCTTAAAAATACCTTTACACAGGTCAGCACTGGTCCTTCCCTGGGTTACATCTAGGAACTTCCCTGGGTTTTACCTCCGTGAATCTACTCCTCAAATAATGTTTTTCTGTGGCACAAAACCCCCAAGAATAAAATAAGAACAAGTCTGCAGTAATGAGGGCAGACCTGCCTACATAAGAAAATGCAAGAAAACAAAAACTTGACATTTTGGCTAAAAAATAACCTGCTGAAAGACTGTGTTTGGAACTGAAGTTTAGAGTCTATTATAGTTTAGGGTTTGTTTAAATACCCATTGGACTTTAATGCTTGAGAGAATGTGAGATACCATCAGCTGGTTGGGTTCACCCAGGACAAGCACAACTTTACTTTAGTCTCAGCTCTTTCTCCTTCATGCAGAAAATTAATACATTTCCCAAAATGCAAAGGTGACATAGAAAATTTCACCAGAAATGACTCTTAGTCATTTCACTCAGAAATGACTTATAAAAGTGCAATAAACCAAAGCCTGACTCAATAAATCAGCAAGTAATTGGTAACCCCATTGAGTTCTGTTTTCCAGTAGATGTTGTGGCATGCAATGTCTGACCCCTGAGCCCGGGATCAGGCTCTGGCAAATACCCATCCTAAAAAGTCACAACTCTGCTCTCTATTTCCAATATGCATTAACAGGAAACAATGCTCAGCATCTGACCTTTCCAGATACATTGTTCTCATGTGAATGTACTATAAACCTCCTACATGGCTGCATTCACCCTAAACTGTCTAAACCAGCTGCTATTCCACCACCTTTACTCCCACTCAGTACCAGGCTGATGAAAGAGCATCTCCTAAACATTCCTGACTCTAAGAAAGATATGTAGGGAAAATTAGATCTCATTTTAAGAGGCATCCTAATCAGCATCAAGATCTATGCTCAATGGATATTTAATGTTTTAAAATAGTAAAACAAAAAAGCTGAGAAGATTAAAGATTTTTGCAAGGTTTAAAATTGAAGTTGGCACAAGCTCAAAGATGCTGTAGTTTGTTAAAAGGCAAGAAGTGGGATGAATTTTAATAACAGAGGTTCACTAGTCCATCTTTAATTAACAACATGATGGCATTTACACTACATCAGCATGATTTTGGGTAGAGAAAACACAGTATTAGTAATAAATAGATATTTATATTGTATCTGTATTTACACTTGGGCTCAGCATTGCAAAGCACACCCAAAAAATACAAAGGAAACCCCAGAGTTCATCCATGCTCCAGCAGTTTCTGCACTCCCTATTTTCTCCTTTTTCCCTGCAATGCAGCCCAGACCTCTCTGATGCAGCACCACAACCCACATGCTCACACCTCCCTGGGGGTCCAGAAGGACCACCAGGACATGGAGCTGGACTTCTGCCTGGGGGTCTGCATGTCCTACTTCCCAACAACAGCACCAGGCATCTAAGTCCTCTCTGCATTCACACTGAGCTCTTCCTAGAATAAAAATCAAGCAAGGCACACTAACTAGCAACAGCCAAAGTCCTCCCAGCACTTTTTGCCAGGCAAGAATAGGGAGGCAGAAACCTGCTGCTTAACTACATCTCCATGCTGTAATGACCTGCCATGCCCTGCCCTTATTGAAGGCAGTGGGGTGGCCTTGATCCCTTTAGAGATATTGGCTCTCAGTGAACGATGAGCATCTGCAATTAGCAGCACAGACCGGTTTCATCCCTCTCCAGTGCCCGGGGGAGCTGACTCTCAGAATAGCTCCAGCTGTTTAATAAAGCTCAAACCTGCTGTCTAAAGGTTAAACCCTTTCTAAACCACAGTAAACACTTCAGGTGGCCTGGCTTTGTGGGCCACTTGCACAAAGGACTCTGCATCCCTTGTCATTCTGTGATTTAATGGCAGAAAGTGAATAGAGCAAGAGGCAGAGCTGATGGGGGTGGTCCCACCACCCACAGAGAGGAGGGCAGAGAGCACCACTGCCAAAGCCTGGGACACACAAAGGACTGACAACACACTAAAGGGCAGATCACGGGCTGCAGAGGGAGGTGGAGACCAAGAGATAAACTGCACACAGTAGCAAGAGCTGCTGAACACCTCCAGGCACCTCTGCAGAGGGGAGAAGACAATGCTGCAGTTCATCCTAGTCTAACAATGCACTGTACAACACAAAAACATGGAGAAAGCTGGTGTGCAGTGTAACAATGAAAAATCTAACCATGTCAGATTAGAAAGGGATGGGGGTGATGCTAATGGTGAGAGCAGAATTGTGTGCAGCCTCTCAGGGGGGTACCATCCTCCCAAAAGAGACAGTCCATCTCCCCTGCCAGCCATGGAGCATTCACCCTTGCTCAGATCAGGCCCTTATGCAGGCATTCACACTTGTCAAGGTCTTCTCATCCATTTCCCATCTTTCTGGTGTGAAAGCAGATAATATTCAAAAGGAAAGAGGTAAAAATCCAGAGAATGGGGAACACTTGCATAAAATGAGATTGAAGAAGTTTTCAGCATCAGTTTTTGGGTAGATCAGGGAGGCTGCTGAACTATCAATTTCAGTACCTCAGAATCTAAGTGGAGCAACACTGTATGTTTCTGAGACAGTGGCCTTGACACAGCCATTATTTCTTTTTTCCTTTACTCTGAAGTTTCCTACCTGCTGTGCAACATCCTGCTGAGGCCAATGCAGCTGCCAGACACCAACACCAGCACTCTGAGGGGAAGCTGAGCCATTTGTGCTGTCCTTGGAGCCTCTGCTGCCTCACTTGGACGAGCAGCTTGTGCTCTGCATGGTTTTGGCAAAGTTCCACCTGCTGTCCAACCTGCCACCCTCAAGCAAGTCCCCAGGGCCCTCAGGACCAGCTCATTTAGCTCAAGCCTCTTTTGCACAGACCACTGCAGGGCACCTTTGCAGCAACACAAACCAGTGGCCCCACTGCACCCTGGCTTTTAAAGAGTGGTGCTCAAACAAAGTACCCTTCTCTGCGCCTCACCAAGCTAAAAAAAAAAAAATTTAAAAAAATCTCCTTCCACTGCTTGCTGAAGGCTGAGATGGGGAGATAAATTTCCTTGGCCAACAGAATTGGGAGAAAGCTTTTCTTTCAAAGAGTCCAGGCTTTCCTGGACTCTGTCTCTGCTAATGAAAGATTATACATTAAGAACCAATTGCAACTTAACATCACAAAACATTCACTGTCAATGCTTCTCCTGATAAGCAGATGAAGAGAAACTGGTCTATGTCTGGAAGGCTCAGAAATCAAAAATATACAGCCCATAGCACTGTACCTGCACACAGGAAGACAAGCTACGGGATCAGCCTCTGGTAAGCTTACCCTGCTTCTCAGAAAACACAGAAATAAGGAAATATTCCCAGCATTTTCCCCTTGGGTCTCATTTGAAGACTGTTTTCCCTAAAGCTAAGGTTCCAACCCAGCAATGAATTTGTAAGGAGAGGAACAGGACAGCAGAGCTCAGGACAGCTGGAACAAGGAGGCAACACCCAGCAGGCTGAAATTCCCTTGGGAAGTAGCAGCTACAGCCTGGCCAGCCAGTGTCACTGACACCAGGCAGTGTTAACACTGCCAGCAGCATGTACAAACAGTGATTCAGTGTCTCTTCCACCCTTCTAAAAGAAATACTCTCTTGGTATAAGGAAGGGTCAGTCTGTCTAATCAACCAGAGGTTAGGCAAAGAGCAAAATGGGAAGAAAGGATGAACATACAGTGCCAATTATTTCTTTATCCTCATTTTGGAGCCTTTCCACCCCCACCTGAGTCTCTATCCTTTGCAGCCTCTAGCTTTTTCCCCTCCAACACCATGCATCACTTTTATCACTCCTGCCATTTGGTTTCTTAAGTCTGGCTCATCTAATCAGTGAAAACTTTATCTGTCTCTCCCCAAAACAAAGTCTCAGGCAACTATTTTGGAAGAGATGCCAAGAGCATATCTTTGTGCTGACAGGCAAAGTCTGAGAAACTGCCTAATCATGGTCCTGATACCCTGTGTGACAGTCAATTCAATGCATTAACTGATACTTTATGGCATTAAAGAGATAACATAAGTTTTTTTAAAAGCTCCTGATGCCTAATCTCCGGTGACATCTTTAACTCTGACTGCCAAAACTTGTGCTTACTCATCCATTGTTATTCCCTGTCCCATGTTTTCTGAATGGGAAGGCAAAAAGCTGTACACATTTGAACCTAAATAAGCATTCACTGATATCAACAGCAGCAACAGCTATACTTCACTGACACATTTTATATTCTGAGGGGAAATAAGTTTCTTGCACTGTATTTCAGCTGTTGCCCTTCCCAGGGAGAGGAAGCAGGATGGGAGTCAGGCAGGGCTGGGGTCAATGCTGGGCAGGCAGGAGCAGACACAGCAGGCAGATTGTAAAGAAAGAGCTCAAAGTGATTTTCCATAGAGGGACAAGCTTGAACCAAAGGTAGAAAAACTTACCTAAGCATATAATGACATAATTATGGGGACAGTGGAGCCACAACCAACACCAAAGAAGGCTTCAGGCATCTGCTGTTACAGAGCAACATAACACCACTTCAGAAGGCTGCAAGCATCTGCTTCTACCATTTCTTGTTCCTCAGTGCAACCTTTTAAACTCTTGATCTTACATGCATTCCGCCTGTGTGTCCTCTCTACCCTTATGTGGCTGGTCAGTGCACCTCAGCATTCCATGTCCCATCACCTTCAATACCTGTCACCTGTCTTACACAGCTGTAGTCCATTGGGGATGAGGCTTGGCCACAGCCCCACTCCCAGTCACCACAAACTGCGTGCTTACAACATATAATTAGTATATAGTTATAGTATTACAGTGGGTAATAGGATAATGCATTTATGGAATAAATATAATAACCACCTAAGCTTTAAATAATACATTAGGAGTAACTATAGGAATTTCATACTGCATTCTCTGAGTCAGCCCAAGGTCCTCCCTGGGCAGCTCTGGGCTGGTCCTGCTCCAAAATAAGGATGTCCATCGAATGGACTGAACTCCACAGGCTGCTGCTGCCCATCCCAGGACCCACTGCAGGCTCTGTGCCATTCCCAAAAGAGCCACAACCAATCCCACCCCCTGCACCAGCACCAGGAACACAATTCCAGTAGAAGGCCAGCACAGCTCCACTCTTAATTTGCTCCTGATCATCATGGAGTGGAGATGGGAACAATTGGGCAACAAGAAGTCATTTTTCCTGCAACAAAATGATATTTTACATCTGTTTCTTACAACATCATAGCAAATTTTAATCAGTCATTGTACAGTTATAGCAACTTATTTTAATTAGTTATGATGATTAGTCTCAATTTTTCTGCATGTAATCCATTATCCCTTTCTATCCCAGCACTATTTTGCCTTTACACTTGGGCTGTATTGCAGAAGTGGGGCATGAAGTATTTACAACCATAATACCTCCAGAAAGTATTGCTTTCCAAATTCAAAAACTAGATCCACTAGTTCCACTGAAGGCTTTGATTAATATTATATTTCAATAAAAATCTTGTAGGAAAAAGATCTTTTGAGCAGCTCTTGCTGCAGTTGTTAGCGATGCCCGTGGCAGCAGTGCCCACAGCAAGTTCTGTCAGTGCAGGCTGGCTCTGAGCAGAGCACGAGCTTGTGGCAAACGCCTCGGCGTGAGGGACAAGAACGGGACAAAAGGCCAGAAATGGAAAGATGATAAAGTGAAAGATGGAAGAGGAAAATCCTCTCCTTCCCACGGCCACGAGTGGTGCCAGGAGGGCTGATTACCCAGCCAGGCTGCAGAGCCTGCCAGGGATGGAGGAGCTGCAGCCGCGTCCTCCCGCTCCGCCCACGGCCCCGCGGCCCGGCCGGGGACACGGGACACGGGACACGGGACAAGGGCCAAAAGCGTGCGGAGGCCAGGGTGGGCCAGGGTCCGAGGCAGCTCTGGTGTTCAGATATTCTGAGCACGAGGGATGCATGTGCCCTCAGCGCTAGGAGAAGGCTGAAGCTGTGGCAGAGGATACCCCGGCTGAAGACACCCCGGAGCAGCTCTCCCCGAGTCCCTTGGGACACAGCTGCTCCTCCCGAGCCCTGCACGTCCAATCCTCGCTCCTAATTCAATGGTGCCACCTAGTGCCACCAGCCCCGGCACGGGACAGCCCAGCTGTCCCTGCAAAGGGATGCTTCACTCGCATCCCTTGGGCAAACTGGTCCAGGTCCAAACTGGATCCGGGCCGGTTGTAGCCCGGATCTCCTGCAGACAGCCCGCGGTGGGGTCGGGGGCATCACCCACCATCACACTGGTAAAGGGAAAAGGGGCAGGGGAGGGAGCCATCGGGAGCAAAACTCCTGAGCTTTATCCAGGATCTTGGGGACATGCTCTGGAGAGGGGAGCTGTGGTGGTGCTCCTTCTCCCACACATGAGTACAATAAACCCATCAACACCACCAGGCCTCTTCCTCCAGGACAGTACCTCAGCCCAAGAAATTAAGAGAAATTTGTTTAAAGGGATGCAGTATTGAAATTTTTTTTTCTGAAATCAATAAAACTGCATGGAAAAATATTCATGTGAGAATAGAGCCAAAATTTTGTTACTATTCCAAAGCACAGCCATGCATACACCAAAGGTAATTTCAACTAAATTAGGGTGAATTGATATCAGCATAATTTCCTCTACATGGACATGGGGATCAAATTTTACTGTCAGCATTAATTAGGGGAACTAATAACTTGATTGTGCATTTATTCAAGGGTTCCCCTGGGTTTCTGGAAAATCAACTCAGTCTGTGCTTTTCAGGGGTGCACATGACCTGAAAAGGAATCACTTAATTTCATGGCCTCGATATACAAAAGGGCAATTTTAGTTTTTGGCAAGAGCATGAAGTTGGGTCTGAAAGATGGGGTGCTCATTTAGATCAAAGTCCTGGCCAGCCAGCACAGTGCTGCCAGCTCACAGATCAATGCCCAAGCTGCCTTCTGAGTTCTCTCAATAATTGGACCTGATCAATGCTTTGAGAGGCTGTTCATGGCTCAGCCCACCTCAGTGATGCTTCCTGGTGGTGGGAGCCATGCAGGCTCTGCAAGGGGCTGGGAAGTGACATCATGAACTCCTGTAAAGTGAATTTGAATGTTCAGTTCTTTGAATGTATCTGCCTATGCTCCCTACTGTCTGCTTTAAGCACTATTATTGTTCAACAGCAGTAATTTCACCATCAAGTGCAGGCAGACTGCAAGGACATAGGGCCAAGAGAAGCTGGCATGCAGGGAGCACGAGGAAGGCGTGTGAGCAGGTTTGAGTGTTTGTGCAGGTCTGCACAAACATCAGCCTGAGCAAGGCAGAAAACATCCCTGTGCTGCTGCTCCCAGCACCACCCCCCTAACATCCTGCCACAGCTGCTGCCTCTGCCTTGCCACCTCTCCAGCTTTAATGCCACCATAACTCACATCACACCACAGCCACACCAGGCACCGGGATCCTCCCAACACCTGTTTGGGGATAGAGAGGAGGGAACAGACCTGTCAATCCCACCTATGAAAGGACCAAGAGTTCTTCCAGAGACAAGTGGATGTAGGGGCCCAGATGGCCCCAGCTCCTCGTGGCCATCAGCTCCTAACCCTGCTAGGCACAGGCTTCACCCAAATCACACACAGCACATCTAGAGTCCTCCCCAGGCAGACTCTGTCTTCTCCACCTTCCTGAGGGATCCTCAGGCTTCAGATACTCCTGAGAGAGGCTGTACCAAAGGCAGCATGACTTCAGCATGCAGGAAAAAAGGAGTCTCCCTCTCTCCAAGGCAGGGCGAGGGAGCACCTCACTGCAGGGAGGCTGAAGGGAGCAAGGACAGGAAGGTCCATGCACCCTTTCCTAGACCAGGGCCAGCCTTACTGGCTGCAGGCAGGGCCAGCTGTGTTAAACACAACGTCATGTGCATTCCCTGGAGGCAGCAGTTTAGTTACACTCTTGAAGAGACATTGTGCCCTGTGCCACTGAGGCCAGGTGACACAGCTGGCACCCACTGTCCTCCCTGCTGGGGTTCAGTGGCTGTGTAGGCAGAGGCCAAAATCCCCCAAACCAGGAGGCAGAGTGGAACCTCACCAAGATCAGAGCATGGCCCACTGGTGCTGCTGTAAGGGCAGGATGGATCCTGCCAGCCAGATGCTGTGGGGCTGGGAGGGATAATCACTGAAGCCAGCTAAAGTCTGTGCAGGGTGTTGTGGGGAAAACAAAACCCACTCCAATTCAACGGGAAGACCGTGGGGGAAAGTGCAGGGCGCAGGGAATCTCCCTGAAACCTCTGCTCCACGCACGCCTTTAGCTTTCGGTGGCATCGCAGCACCATCTGTTGGGAATGCATGGAAGCCAGCCAGGCTGCTCTGCAGCTCCCAGGGCTGCTGGGACAGGCACCGTGCCCTGTAACAGAACCCTCAGGGCCCTGGTTCACCCCTGTGGCTATCAACCAGAGGCTGATAAACGTGTGCCTCCCGCTCAGAAGACAACCTCTTAAAACACTATCAAATCTGACATCCATCCCACACCAGGGTGCTCCTTCCTGCTGCTGGAGCTGGTGACTGCATCAACAGGAGGACACAGACATGGCCCTTGGCAGTGAAATGTGAAATGCAGGAGCCTCATGAAAAAGAGATGTCAGAGAGAGGTCACTACATCCTGAGCCCGTGCCACAAGCTGCACAGACAGCATGGCTCATTGCAAATTGCTCAGCAGGGGATGACAGATTTGCTCTAGGGACAAAATTTAGCCCTTTATGACCCTTTGGCTGGACACAGTGCTGATCTTTACTCTTGGAAAGGTTGACACAGGTTGAAACAAAGAAGTACATCTGCATTATGGCTTTCTTATGGGAGATCTCTGATTTCTTGTCTGAAATTCAGTAGGGCAGGCTGTCCAAGTGGCACAAACCTCTGTTCTCCCTCCCTTCCCACCAGCAGGCAGTGCCCTTGCACCAGTGAAGCAGCCGTGATGCCAGAGCAAGAGTGCTGCCTCTGGAAAAGGTGAGCACGCTGCAGTGGTCCTTGTACGCTGAGAAGAGTCCACATTTGGATTTGGGCTGATCACCTACTGCCTGCCCAAACAATTCTAAACTTCATCTTCACTGAGAAAAGCGCTTTTCAACGCCCTGTGCCAGCTTCAGGGATTTCAGAGCAGTGACTCCTGCCCTGGGGGCTGAGCTCCCACAGCTGAAGCATTGGCTCCACTGGGCATTCCTGCGGTGTCCTCTGGGCTGTGCCCACACACGTCATTGAACCAGCACTGGCACTGCCCCCTCCTACTGCTGCCATGGCAGAACTGCCCCTGCCCTGTGTCCTGCAGCTCGCTGAACACATTTCAGTTCAAAGTGTAACAAAAAGAACCAGATTTCCAAAGCCTGTGTCAGATTTCCAAAGCCTGTGCTGCTGCGTGGTCTCGCTGTGCCCAGTGCCTGCAGAGGCATTGCCCCGTGGCTGCCCATGGCCACCCAGCACAGGAGCTGCAGCAGGAGGATTCCTGCTTCACCTGTTCCAAGTCAGCTGCACCTGGTAGTTCCTGGGCAGGCCTAAATGTACCAACATGGTCACCCTCCTTCTGCTTCATTCCCAGCACCTGCAGTGACACAGGCTCCACTGCTGCAGCCAGATTCCTTCTCTGCACTGCTTTCCTCCCCTGTATTTCCATTTTATGTAATTGGCCATGTCAAAAGAGCCCTTACATAACCACAGCCACCCCAGGCACATGTCTTGAAACACATGCATGCCTCCCCTCTCTGTCAATTGGGATCTTTTGCACATGGATGGATTCAGCCCTTATCCAGGAACTACTAAAAATAAAGAAACCACACTGGCAAACATCAGGGACTCACAGAGCTTGGCATAACAGTTTTTCATGTCTCTCACAGACAGTGTCTGTACACTGGAACATAAAGACCCGGGCACAACACATGCCAGTGAGAAAAGAATAACTTGCTTTACTGAGTCACCTTCTCTGCATTCAAGCAGAGCAAGTTTTCTTAATGAAAATGTTCTTTTTTAATCTTTGCAAGTGAACAGATCTGTGTGCAAGCCGTCCATACAGACCAGGGACCTGTACAGAGGCTAAAAACACTTTGGACAAAGTTATTTTAATCATCTAAGTGATTCCATTGATTTTCTTGGGCTACTTGCATATCTAAATTAATCTGAACATTTGCATAACTTCTGCCCAAAAGCTTACTGTCTAAAAGCATTGGCACAACTCCCCATGAGATCAGCTTTATCACTGGCACAGGGAATCACATTGACTGCTCCCACAGATCACTTGCAGGGGCAGAGTATCACTTACAGATGGAACAAGCTGGAGCCTGTTGTGCAGTGGTGAACCCAAGGGGCACTTTGGCACCCACTTCAGGGAAAGCCAGATCAGGGTCTAGATAACCAGGGGCATGATTTGTTTGCAAAGCCAAGAGAAGCTCACTCCATCTGAGCAGGCGCTGCAGCCTCACTTCTCTCTTACAGCAAGGCTTTGTAGTTTCTCTCTCTGTTCATCTCCCTACTCTGCTACCACATCCCTTGTGTCCTAGCAGGGGGCTCTTCTCACCCCTGCCATCAGTGACTGCAAAGCTGTTAACTCCATGCTAAAAGGAGATGGGATCTGATCACATCTGCTAAAACTGTTTTGGCCTCATACAACTTCCAGAATGCTGAAGGCAAACAGTGGTTTGTTCCCTTTTTATATTCAGCATTTCATTTTACAAGGCTCAATTCAGCAGCCCTCCAATTCCCACATAGACTACTAAAGTGTTGTCTGGCCTGAAAACCTTCCTAATTTATGAGATGATATCAAAGCCTTGGACTTGGGAGGCTGTGCTGACATCAGTCCATCTAATGATGGTCTTTTTGGAAGGATCACAGATTGTGTTAGGGTTATTGATGGTGATGGAGTCACCACATAGAGGCCAATCAATCATGAATCATTTACTTACATGAATGACTTTTCCAGCCCAGCAATTCAGCTGGCACAGAAATGACAGTGGCTTTCTCCTGCTTGGATTTGGGTCGAGCTGGGCTTTGTCCAGACCTGGACATCAGCTCACTGTCAGCCCCTGGGCAGGACTCCCTCTCTGAGATTCCCAGCAGCGAGGCTGCAGTGCTCAGCAGGTCACACTGCATTTAGATACTCAGCATTTAAAGAGAGGCAGGAGGGCAGGGAATCTGGGACAGGAGATGCACCCTTTTGCACTTTTTTGCACTGACATGCTTAATTTTGCTATTTTTACTTTTCTTCTTTTTTTAGTGAAATGGATGCAAGTATGATTTAAGTTACAATGTTGAATTTAGATTGTCCACACTAGAAAAGTCACCACATTTAGGCAAAACTGTTGTGTTCCTGGTGGAAAAATTCAGACAGTCGTGTGCTCAACAGCCCTTCCTCAGACACAGGTATTGGGCTGGCACCTGTGGCTGATCTCTGGCCCCTGACTGTGCAGACTTCACAATAACCCACATCTTCGGGTGCCTGTGGGAACTAATCCAGCTGTCAGAAATGACACCTCTCAGTATTTCGACACAAAGTTTTCAGGCAGCTCTAACGAAAAATCAGAAATCCCCATGATCCTCCTTTGGCTGCCTCTCCCACCCTTGCCCGGCTGCTTTCCTCGGGAGAGCTTGCTGTCTTACGAGCATTAATTAATTAAGCTCCTCACACAATGCAGTTGCTTGCTGTGAGGTGAGGTGAGGGTTTCTGGATCGCTTCCCTCCCGTCTGAGCGCAGCGCACCCGGCTGCGGGCAGGAGAGCGGCCCCGGGACCCGGCTGCTGGTTCTG
>VXAX01002143.1:132952-144939 GCA_013399835.1 Leptocoma aspasia | reverse complement strand
CTGCTGCTGGTTCTGGTTCTGCTGCTGCTGCTGGTTCTGCTGCTGCTGGTTCTGCTGCTGCTGGTGCTCCTGTTCCTGCTGCTGCTGGTTCTGCTCCTGCTGCTGCTCCTGCTCCTGGTGCTGCTGCTGCTGGTTCTGGTGCTGCTCCTGCTGCTGCTGCTGCTGCTGCTGCTGGTTGTGGTGCTGCAGAACCGCACGCCGTGTCCGAGCCAAGGCCACAGCAGCAGTGATGGGGTGTTGTAGTTGAGTTTAGGAACAGCAAGAGAACTGACACGCACTCCATGATTCAGAAAGCACAAAGGCTTATTTATTAATAGAATATCACGCTCTTATAGAGAAGTTCGTGCACCTAAGACCTGATTGGTCTTTAGGAGACTCCTTGGTTAAACAGGGAGTAACTCCTTCTTGTAAACATCCTGCACANCTGCTGCTGCTGCTGGTTCTGCTGCTGCTGGTTCTGGTTCTGCTGCTGGTTCTGGTTCTGCTGCTGCTGCTGGTTCTGCTGCTGCTGGTTCTGCTGCTGCTGGTGCTCCTGTTCCTGCTGCTGCTGGTTCTGCTCCTGCTGCTGCTCCTGCTCCTGGTGCTGCTGCTGCTGGTTCTGGTGCTGCTCCTGCTGCTGCTGCTGCTGCTGCTGCTGGTTGTGGTGCTGCAGAACCGCACGCCGTGTCCGAGCCAAGGCCACAGCAGCAGTGATGGGGTGTTGTAGTTGAGTTTAGGAACAGCAAGAGAACTGACACGCACTCCATGATTCAGAAAGCACAAAGGCTTATTTATTAATAGAATATCACGCTCTTATAGAGAAGTTCGTGCACCTAAGACCTGATTGGTCTTTAGGAGACTCCTTGGTTAAACAGGGAGTAACTCCTTCTTGTAAACATCCTGCACAAGACCAGGTGCAAGGGATAAGATAATAATTGTTTGAATTCTTTTCTCTAAGTTTCCCAGACTGAGTTATCTCTGTTCTTTCTTCGGAACTGAGAATAACCACAATGGGGCAATGTGGGTGTGTGCTCAGGAATCCTGAGACAGGTGATGCACCCACTGGAGTTTGCTTAAGTGCAGTGCCTTCCTCCTGTTAAGAACGGTGGATGGGCTTTTTCTAAACTGGCTGGGATTCTCAGCAAAGCTATTTTACTTTAAAAGTTAAGCTCTCTGTAATAGGAGAACTGCATTCAGAAGGATCAGCAGCATAAGCACTCATCTAAGCATTTTATTGTACTGTTAGCACTGAGAGAAAACACCCACTATGATTTTGTTTGCATTTTCCCAAAGATATAATTCAATCACGTTCAGTCTCAGTTAAAGCAAAGCAAATGTTGAGCATAATGCAGTGCACACAAGTACTACACAAACTAAAGCCTGATTTTCTCCTCCTGGCTTCCCATAGATCCTCCACATCTCTGCTCCCAAATGCCCAGGACTGTCATAAATGCATGAAGGCTGCATGTCCTGAGCTGCAGTGGTAGGTAGCACCATAACACAGAGCAAATGTCTTGCCAGATTTACAGGAAAAAATTGCATATAATTGTTCATGAGAGAAGCTGGGCTCATTTAACTTCAAATAATCTAAGTGAGTTGATCGCCCATTTCCTCCTGAGGACAAGGATCTTGCTGACCAAACACAAGTTTGCCTCTGACCCAGCCATCCACATTCCCAGGTGTCAAAGTCAGGAACTGGGATCTGGCAGCTGTGGTCCAATACAGAGTCCATCATGCTCTGCACAAACACACAGGAAGGACATGAGCAGTGGCATAAATATGCTCCTATTTTTGCTGGAGTGACACTGGGCTGCCAGTGACAGACACCAGGGGTAACCCTGCAGACCCAGGGACCAGCACAGGAGGATGCTTTAGGTGGGAGGCAGCCTGATGGTTTCAGTGCAGTGCTTAGCAGCAGTTTGGGTAAAAATGTTAAATTCATCCCAATTTTTAAAGTCTGGTTCAGTATAGAAAAGTTTCTTCAGATTGAACAACAAATAATATTTTAATAACCAATCCATCTTTTGTGGTCAGTCACCAGCCTCCCTATTTACCCCATACATCCCTCCTGCCTGCTTAGCCCTGCTCTTAACTTTTGCTGTGGAATTTTAAATCTGCACTTGGAAATTTTATTTTACCATCTTTCTTTCCCACCTTCTTTTCCTTTCTCATGTAATCGATACCGTAGATCAAAACATTGCAATGCTTCATGGAGCTGTCGTGAAACCAAAAGCCCTCTGGCTTAGGAGCCTTCCTCAGCAAGCTTTGTCAGCTCCCCCAGTTCCAGGAAAGTAAAGCTGGGTTGAGTCAACAGCACAGCTTGTGACAGCACAAAGCATCCATCTCTGGGGATAAACAAGTTATTTGCATGCTTTTTCACTCTTCACCATCATGCTTTCCAGCCACTGTAAATAGTGAAACAAAGCCACGCTTCATCCTGCTGGCCAGAGGCCTCCATCTTCTGAGGGTGCAATGGCAAACAACAGGCAAGTGAATTCTCTCCCAAATATAAACAAAACAATGATTCAACCCAGTTGTTTTGTTTTTTTTTTTCCACTGGGTGTACAAATTAAGGATTTGTACAGATTAGGCAAGTATAAATATTATGTGGATACATCTCTGTGTGCAGCACCTGGAGCTGTGTTTGCAGCAAGCTGGGGCTCACACACCTCCAGGAGTGGGACCTCTCCACTGGCCAGGTGGAGAAAATACTTGCAGTGCCGTGACACCTGAGGGACTTACTAACAAGCACAGTGCTGCTTGCATCCATGTTTGCAAAACCAAACACCTAAAATGCACTTTCAGGCTTCAGTCTCTGGCTGTGGCAGCCCAGCTCCTGCCCCAGGGCACAGTCCCTGCCCCTGCCTGCCAGCTGGGAGCACTCCAGGGCTGGGGTGCACAGCCAACAAATGCTGCCCTTCCAGGGATGCTGCAGAGACAGTCTGTGTGCACCCACCCCATTCAAACACAGACTTTCTGCCTGGGCAGCACCTGTTTGGGTATCATTCCTTAAGGCCAAGAGTTCATGAAATTCAACCATTAATATTTCTAAAATGAAGTTTGTAATTTTCTGTCTGTTCAGTTCCTTCTTTTTAGATCCTGAAGATAGAAAGGACCTTTTATTCTTCCCTACTGCAATATTAACCCCAAGAAAGAGCAGAAACCAGAAGGAGTCTGGAGGAACGTGACCCTTGATGGGCTCAGAAAGACCAAATGTCCTCCAAAGCCCCTTTCAATATCAGCTAGATTTGCAGCCTGAACCTGAACAAAATAAAATCCCTCTGTACCATGTAGGAGGAACATCAGCTGGCCAAAGGGAGGGGGAGGAAAAGGGCCACATTTCTGCAGCTGTGTTTGCTAGGTAGCTTTGCTAATGATAATTTAATCCATAGCCCCACTGGTCAGGCTGTGTCTGGTGGCACTGAGTGCCCCTTCAGAAGCTGCTGTCTCATTGCAGGCCTCACTGTCCAGTTTTCCAGCTGGCTGCAGTGAGGACAACCTGTCCTTCCACAGCTCCAGGGGAGGCAGAGGAGGGGCCCAAAGTCCTGCCCAAGAGGCAGGAGGGAGCACACTTGGGCTGCCTCTTGTCAGCAGGGCAGTGGCTCCTTATAAAAGCATCTGACAAATTAGTGTCTCTGGCCTTTCATTGCCTCTCAGAGTGTGACAGCAGTGGCATCCTGCACCAAAGAGAGGAGGTGAAAGGTGCAGACCTTTGAATTAGGTACACCTAAACCTCTCCCTCATGGTGAGCCCCATGAAGAGCATCAAAAGGCTTCTGACCTCAAAGCCAGGCATCACCTGAAAGGGGGGATAAAAAAGACACTTAACTTTCTAAACAAATTCAAAGTCAAACTACTGGTGGCAGAACATGCTGCTCTCTGCCTACCCTGTTTCAAGGTCTGGCTGTGAGTCAGTGGTGTTTGAGCTGCAGCCAGCTGTGCCTGTCCAAGTGGATCCCTGGGGCGCCCGGAGCCTGGCTGCTTTCTGCCCACGCCTCTGCAGTGTCCTGATCTCTGTGAGACAGGGTGGCTGCTGCGCTGCACGCTGCAAGCCATGGCTGAGTCTCCCCAAAAACAGCACCTTCTCCCACCTCTCTCAGCTGGTGTGGTTCCCCCTCCCCTCCCCAGCCAAAGGCAGCACTCCTGAGGGCAGCTGCCAAGGAAATCTGTATCCATAACACAAGAGCTTCACTCTCCTTCCTCGACAGCCTCGGTCAAAAATGCTGTGCCTTGACCAAGCCCCAGCAACAGCAACTGTGTCAGCCCCAAGCCATGGGCAAATGTTCATCATCCTAACACTGAAGTACAAGACCAGTTAGCAGTCCCTGTTAACTCTGGGGCTGTTTCTCAGGGAAGGCACATGAGCAGGATCAGATCATCTCACTGTGATGGCCCTGTCACCAGAAACATCACCAAGTCCAGACAAGTTTCAGGTGATGAAAACTGTAATGCAGCACAAGGACTTTCTTTTTGACCTTCAATTCTCCCTTTTGCTGAGATACATCACTGCATTCTCACAGCTTGAGCAGTCCCTTTGCTGGATCCATTTGTGACGTGTCATGTTTTTGCCCAAACTCCATTTTCTTCCTTTCAAAGCACTAAGATTTGCTTATGACTCAGCCCCAATAAAACACAAGGACCATCAAAATGTATGTGCAATGCAGGGATAAAATTCACAGGCTACATTCTTTAGGCTAGAATCTCCCTTTATTCCCCTCAAAAAGAATATTAACTCACGCTAGGTCTCGGTGCAAAAGAGCAAAAGAGAAATTTAAAAGGGAATCTATCTCCATGTGATAAATAAAGTGATGGGACTGCAGAGGCTGTGATAGCCTTGGAGAGCCCATGCTGCCAAGCCTGTACAGGACTTACAGCAGCAGTGCTCCCCAGCCATCCTCTGCCTGAGCAGAGATCTCACCAGCTCCAAGGAAATCACTTGCTGAGGAGTGTGGGTGGAAAGCAGAGCAGGAAGACACAGGGATTTTTTCTAGTTTAGCATTCACAAATTTGAAAAGAGCATTTCAGGCAAAGCCTCGTTTATTCTCAATGAAGATGGAGAGGCTGTGGATTCTCCCTGTTGCTGTTTGAGAACTTGCCCCAGGGTCTACCTGGTTGTGAGCCAGAGCTCTTTAAGTTCCCTTGACACAGAATGGCCTTGAAGTGCTTTGTTCTTTACAGCAGTGCACGAGAAGGGAGTAGGGAGGTAACTCTGGGGCAGGTAAATGGCATTATCTGTCTTGTACAGGGGTGGAGACTCAGCATCCTCTATTAATCCACCAGTTTCAAAAGTCTCTCATGATATGAATTTGAAGTCTGATCCTGAATTCTTTGAAGTTATGCTTTTTCACTGAATTTAGTGGAATTTCACATAGTCTCTAATCTCTCTGGTTTTCTTTCTAAGCAGCCACTTGCTTTCATAAGACAGACATCCAGGCACCCAGTGTTCTCTAGCAACAATAAAGCTTGTAAGTGTCCAAGCACAAGAACAGAGTGGAGGAAAAAAAACGGAAATTATAAACCCAAAAAAACTACCAACCGAAAAACCCCCCACCAAACAAATAATTCTAGTTTCTAATAAGAAATAAAAACATGGCCACTTTGCATAAATTCACTTCTAGATATTGACTCCAGACAGTCAAAAAGTATCTTTAAAGTGCATGAAATCTATTTTTTACAGATGTGAACTAAGAGGCTTATGGGAAAACAGCCATAAAAAACACCTCTTCTTTAAAGTTTCAGAACAACATGCAGCATGGAACTTGAGGGCTACTTTAGACATGCTTTCAGGCAGCAATACCCTTGTGTAACACCAAGTGAGCTGAGGATAATTGTGATGAAACAGCCTCTGTGGCACCAGCTTTCCTTTCCTATCAGCAATCCTGCAGGATGCTGGTAACACAGCTCAATTATGCAATAAAAACCCACAGATTTTTGGGAAAAACTCTAGAGAGTGGTGCTCCACTGGAATAACAAGTGCAGTTCAGCACCTGTTGTGCAGTTCAGAACTCATTTCTGTGTCTAAAACAGAAAAATCACAACTGAGCAATGCATTTCAGGCACTGCAGTAACCTGCTCTCAGGTCTGGGGGGAACAGGGGAGCACTTCTCAAAATGAGGAGAATAAACCACCCTGCAAACCTTTATTCCAGCTGTGAATTCAGACTTGCTCTGATTTACACCAGCTGAGCTTCTGGCCCAAAGATTGGCAGAAAATGAGCTATCAGCTACAGATGGAAGGGCAGGACAAGGGCAGGGCTGAAAGAGCTTTTCAGGGCAATTCTTTTCTGCAAAAGCTGTAGTGTAGATCTTCAGTAAAGGTCCTTTGACTCCTGTTGAGCTCTGATGGCCAATACAAAGCTGTGACCCTTTCTTAATGTCGTCTTGTATCCATGGTTTAATGTGAAAAAATCTGCCAGAGGCAGGATAACCAGTCTTTTGTTTCCTTTTTTTTTTCACATTTCCCTTGCTTATGGTTTAGTATGCCATAGTTAAGCTTAGTTAAATTTACTGGAACCAGCATTTTACCCTACATGTTCACTGTGATGAGAACCTGGTTTCCTTTGCATTAAAACTCCATGAAACTTAGATGTTTTATAAATGAGGAAGCTTTCCTGGTCTACCTCCATTTACAGAATTACCATCCTGTTTAGAGTTAGATAAACCAGGAACATCTCAATGTGTAATTTCTAAAGGCAAACCCGAGTATTTAATCCATCAGCTTCTGACGTTGTTCCCGAGATCCTGGCGAGCTTCTCCGTGGCCAGCAGGTGACAGTCTCAGCAACAGAAACCCTGAGCACATCGTGAAGAGGGAATTGTTCAATCATCTGCGAGGATACAAACGTTGGTGGGTTTTTTTTTGTTTTTTTTTTTTTTTTGGTTGTTGTTGTTGATGTTGTTGCTGTTGTTGTTGTTTTAGATACATAGACAGTCCACAACAGGGGACAATATTTTTCACCAAACGTGCCACTAAAGAGGAAGGCCAGAAAAAATTCCGGGTGTGATTTCCCACTTCCCTGAGGAGATATTTCACATAAGGGCATTAATGACACTGTATTCAAGAGGTACCAGCACCACTCTTAGCAGCATTCAGAAAAACCCTTTACACCTCAGCATAGGTGTGAAACCAGCAGATGTAAGTAAAAGCACTTATCAAGCCCATTTGAAGCATAAGTGCACAGTTACACTGGCTGATGTCTTTAATGTGTGTAGGAGTGAACAGGATGTAGAGAATCTCTATGTGCATTGTAGGTGACTGTAACAATCCCCTGCAGCAATCACCCTCAAAAAACCTCTCTGCACCCAGCACCATCCACAGCTACACACCAGAAGGAAGCTCAAGGCTCTCCATAAGAACAGAAGTTGCTGTTCTTGGCCAGGGTCACTATCTCCCCAGCACATTCAGTTTTAAGGAAGTTTTCTCATGCTCAGAAGAGAAAGCCACAAATCATTTGCTTGATCAAATTCGCTTTAATGTAACTGGGACTTTGTCTGAGCAAAGGTCAAGTATAAACTTTTTAAATCTAAATGGTTTGGCCAGTTTGATATTTATCTAGGCAGAGCCTCAGAGAGGCTATAGCAATAACTCAATATACCAGAGATATGCTGATATAAATACATATCTCTGGTGGTTTTCCTTGTGAAACGAAGATTTGAAGGTGTGCAAATTCCCAGTCACAAGGATTTTAATCCCATGCCTAGTGTCACAGACCATCCTGATTCAAATTGTGTTTTAACTGAATTCTACCAGCTGCATTAAATCATAAAACTTGTCCATGTTTCTCCACAGTTTAAAGAAAGCATTTATGCATTACTAGTGTGATAAAGGAATGTGTTGGGAAAACAAACAAATATCATATTGACTGCACTGTAAATCTCACCTGCTGCTCCCTTGTCCTGGTGTTCAGAGCTGTGACTGTTACGTGGAGGAGACTCACTGCCTTCCCTCTATGTCCAAACAAGTGATGGGGTGAACCACGGGACAGGTTCTATTTATTACCAAACAGAAAAGGAATTATTATTAGGTGCACTGTTGTAAAAGTGTGTCCTTACCTTGGTTTGTTTAACCCAAGCTGAAAAAACAAGTATAATACGGATTTGAATGTGGATGTGACATCCAACCCTATGACCATTTACCCACACTTTCTGTCCTGAGAGCACCTTTCGTCTGTGCCATGGATAGAATATTTTCCAGATTATGTTTCTCCCTAATGCTTCAATAATTCTTTCTCTGTCCTCCATGTATCCATCTCCTTCCTGACACCCATAGTGATTTCAAGATTCTCCTTCTTTCATTTCCCCTTCTCCCCTTCTCCTCACTAACCCCCTTTGGTGACTCAGACCCATTTCACAGACCACTGTGGAGAGCAGACTGTGCCCTGGGCAGTGCCAGTGTGAAACCCTCTGCAGTACCAGAGAAACCATCCCACGGTGGTCACACAAATCTTGCTGTCTCCTTGATGCTGCCAACCAATGGGAGCACCAGGATTTGTACCCTGCCCTGAGAAAAAGCAGGGCACGTATTAGGCAAACTAATCACGCTGCAGGGATTTGTGTAATGAAAAGCACCTCTGCTTGGGGGTCAGAAATGGTGTGAATCAACCACACACCATTGCCAGGGGCAAATTCACCTGGTATCTCCTTATTCTCTTCTGTCATATTCATCATTGCAGCATCTCAACCTCTAGGAGCAGATGCGAGAGCCTGGCCACCCATGATTGAGGCACTCAGTCTGTCTCAGGGTAATCTAAAGTGATTTACACAGGGCTGGCTTCCCCCTGTGCCTGGGGCCTCTACACCCTCCCTAATGCAAACAGAGTAATGCAGACTTAATGATCGCTGTCATTTCCATGTGCCTACTGCTGATCTCTTAATGAAATATTCCACTTAAATTGCACTGGCACAAGCACAGTTCCCTGCTGGCAGGAGCTGCTGAACCGGAGCACCCAGTGAAAAGGTTCTGCAGTACAAAGGAAAGCTGGTAGTGAAACACTGCTCCACTGTTTTTGTGCCTGCTCCTGCAATGAACACAACACCTGCCAGGCTTTCTGAAGGGTAGGAAGAGAACAGAGGATGGAAATTGCCTTTATCTCAGGTTGGGACATGGGAAAAACAGCTGAAATGAGGATGACAGTCTGTGGGGATATGGATTTGGCATTCATGGATGGGTGAGTGGTGTCCCCTCAGCACTGCTGTAACAGCCTTGCCCCCTCCTGTCGAATCCTGCTGGGAGCACTGCTGCAGAAGAGAAACACTGGGAACATGCAGCACCACACAGACTCTTTGTTTACCTATTGTCACAAGCAGTAGACCAAATATTGGTGGGGGGAAAGCTAAAAATCTGTTCAATGACCAAATCTGTGTTGTAGGAAATAGGAGGAGTAAAATTACTGAAAAGCAGTGGGGTTTTTAAAAGTTGACTATACTGTACACTCAGTCTAAAATAAAGACAAATAGATTCCGTACATGTTCTTCACTATTCCAGAGATGAACAAAAGCATTGAGCTTACCTTTCTTTAGGCCATGAACTCTTGCAGAATTGCATGGCATAAGTGGATGTCTCTAAATTTTGCTTCTACTTTGGCCTTGCACACCTCACCCCTTCCCCAGCCTCCTCTAAGCACTGGGCACATGCAAGCAGTTGCTGGCTACAGGCACTGCAGGGTCCCAGGAACTGATGTAGGAGTAGAGAGCATACTGAAATCAGGGAATTCACACAGTCTGCCTGGGTCACAGCACCCACTCCATCCTTCTACCTGCTCTCTCACGGGGAGGAAATGCTGAAGGTGCTGATGAGTTTGTGGTCAACTGATAGAAATACTTTTCCACTAAATAAAAGCCTATTTTAAGAGCACATTTTTCAAAGCTAACTAGGTGGAAAGCAATGCAACAGGAGCTGTGATTTAGTCCAGCAACTCTACCAAGTCCTCCTATAATTTCCTGGATGATTCAGAATCCTGTCCTACACTTTCTCATGGCAGCTAAAATGAAAAACTGCTTCAGCAGGAGAGAAATCAGCCCTATTCAGTACTGATCCACTAGTAATGGTTGAGAGGGGCATGATCTTCTCTGTTCTATCAGTACAAGGCAAATGAGGGAGGCAGTTTCCTTCAGGGAACCAGGGCTGTGTTAGAGACACAGGAAGAAGGGAACAATGCCCAAGATTTGCATTTGCTGAAGGGCTCAGCACATTGCTCCCTTGTGAGCCGGCCAAGACCGACAGCACATGAATCCTTGTGATTCATCCCTCCCCCTGGTCTACCTCTCTGTATCCAGCACGGCACAGAGAACCCTGTGTGTTTATTTATACACAAAAAGGTCTCTACTTGGTACTGTAGTATTTGGGTGCTTGGCTCAGGCTCCCAAGATGGAGCAGGGGTACAGACTGATCTGTTGAACCAGTATTTTCCACTTCTCTGCCAGACTGCTGAGTGACCTTGGGCAGTTTGCAGCAACTTCACCTCTCACCACCTCCGTTTCTGTAAAATTATCCTGCTTAACTTTGAATGGAGTGTAGCTGTCAACTGATGCAAGGGCAGGGTATGTTTTTTACATGTGACTCAAATAAAACTGGTGCCCAGAACCTGAAAGCAGCAAGGTAGAGAAAGAACAGAGCAGAAATGTGAAAATGTTCCTTTACTCTGCCTGCTGCCCTTCCTAAACACAGGCAATTACAGTCCAACCCCACCATCCAATTTACGCCATGTCAGCCACTCCGAGAAGTTCAGGCTACCCCCCAAGGCATCATAAAGGACAGGCAAATAAGCCCATGCATGTTAGGAAAAGTCTTTTTAAAGGTTACTGTTCTGCTGTGCTGAAGAATGCACATTTCAGGGCAGATATTTCCCTTTGGAAGGCTCTGCATACAGAAACCTGGCAAGAAGGGCAGGTGTTCAGGAAGGACACATTCCGGGCACTCCCTGCTGCTGATGCCATATCAGCTGTGCCTGCCCAGATTGTCCTTAGAGGTTCAAGTGGAAGCATAGCCCAGGGATGCAGGGATGCATTACCCAGGGATGCACGACATGGCAAGGCTGCCCATCATGGACGTGTCAGGCAGATGGACTCTAAGCTGTTGAAAAGGCTGCTGAGTTGCTGTTGCTCATGGACATCACATACAGAAGCTGTCTTTTCCTCCTACAAACTCCTCCTGGAGTTTGTAGGAAGCCCTGTCTAAGGGTTATGACTGTCTCAGGGTTGAATTGTGGAGAAGCTGAAAAGGGGGACACCAGGTGCCCATTGGGGGTAGGAGGCAGACACGGAGCAGTGCCCAGCACCGCCTGTGCAGGACCTCCCGTGTGGAGTGTCACTTGCACCGTACACAGGCTCCCAACGCTTTCCCTTCCAAGTGTTTGTTTAGCTGTTATCTCAGGCTGTGGCAGGTCGGAAGCTGCATCTGGAGAAGGTTTGAACGTAACCAGCCCCTTTCAAAATCCCCCGTTGTCAGAGGGCTGAAAACCCCCTCACCTCTGCAGCCCCACACCTGGCCGTAGGTGTGTGCATGCCCAGCCAGCCTGCCCGGGAGGGGGGTCCCAATCCTTCTTCTCGCACTCATTTGCGGAGACAGGAGCAGACGGGGATGCCGGTCTGTGTGCCTGCTCCCGCCCCGCGCAGTGTCCTGCCCTCGTGTCACCTGAGCACGTAGGGCTGCGGCCATGCCTGTGTCCCTCGTGAGGATGTGGTAGCGTGTGTTTGGGAGTGAGTGTGTGAGCAGAGTGCGAGTGTGTAAGTGTGTGTGTGAGCAGTGTGTGTGTGTGTGTGTGTGTGTGTGTGTAAGTGTGTGTGTGTGTAAGTGTGTGTGTAAGTGTGTGTGTGTAAGTGTGTGTGTGTGTGTGTAAGTGTGTGAGTGTGAGTGTGAGTGNTAGGTGGTCGTGGAGGTGTGTGTGTGTAAGTGTGTGTGTGTGTGTGTAAGTGTGTGAGTGTGAGTGTGAGTGTGCGCCCGCCCCCTCACCGTGCCCCCTCCCCTGGGAGCCGGGCAGCTCCGCGCGGCCAGAGCGCCCCGGCGCTGTGGG